>JAOXNN020198543.1:0-24630 GCA_028571205.2 Hydropsyche betteni | reverse complement strand
AACCCCAACCCCGGCTATCGGCTCCCAGAAGCTAACTTTCGTAGCGAATATCAAAAAGAGGAGCATAATATGATTATAGATAAATGCTTCAGCCTCCTATCAGTGGCTAGTAGTCATTTTATGGGAAGAAATATCATTGCTTCATGCATGAATGCTATCCGACCAGGATTCATGCAGAGACTTTCGTTTTGGTCATTTCTTAGACTCCACCTCCTCACCATAGAACTCCTTGCAGATAATCTCTTGTTCTTCCTTACTGAATTTCCTCTATTTCGGCGGAGCTTTGCTGTTTTTTCTTAAGCTAACACCGCATAACCTGGCAGAGGACTGGTAGTGAGCTACCTGCTTCTGAGTGAGTTTGTCGTTGTCACTTTATTACATAACTTATATTCAAATACTCTTTCTCAGAAATAATCACGGTCCAACACAAACCCACACACCAATGAATCTCCATTGTACTGCTTTATTGTTGGTGTAGTCCACCCACCAAATTTGGATGCAGTGAAATCGTCGAAAGATGGTTGATTGTCGTAATGCGCGTACCATAGTGGTATGGTAGTGAACTTCTGGCAGGCATCCTTAGAACCTAATATTTAGTTCCACATGTAGGCTGAAGCATAGAACCCTACCGCTCTGCTTCTATTTTGAATTGCTGTCACCAATTGCTGTATGTAGTCACAGTTCTCTGCAGCTGATTTCACGCTCCATGAGCATCCAGAACTTGGGTTAGTTTCGATATCCAACCAAATGGTTCCGTAGGCGTAGTCGTAAGGGGAGGTGCTGTTGGCAACAAACTTATCGAGGTTGTCGATCATCTAGTTTACTTGCGTTGTGGCGTTTTTCCCTCGGCAGGGAAACATGTAAACGTCTGTGAGCAGACCTGCCAGGTTAGATTGCTTAATGTTGTCTGGGGCGTCTGTGTCGATGGCTCCATAACTGTGATATGCCCTCACAATCGCCAAATCGATTCCTGAGTCCTTGAGGCAAGTGTAGTTGCTGAACTTTCCCGCCAGATCTACGCCCAAGGCGCAATAGCCTGTGCAGAAGAGTAGCAGCCCTAGAAGTAGCTTGTTCATAAGTAGGATTATAAATATTATCGATCGAGTGGGATATCAAGATTTGGTGTCCTGTACCTTGTTAAACTTAACTGCTTTTAGCACTTTGGTCATGTACTCGGTCAGTAGCTACTTGAACTCGTGCTTGGTCATGAAATCCCCGAAGTCTGGCTTGTTGGGACAGTTGGGCAGTTTGTAGGCTTATTCAAGGATGGCGTGCTTTTCAGGAAGGTAGTCTTCCTTCAGAATCTCTAGTAGCCCAGCCTTCTTAAGAATCCTCGTGAGGTCCTTCAACATCTTTCGCTTATAGTTGTCTTATTTAAGGGAGTTGTAGAGTATGATGTACTTACAGCGCCTGTTGCATATCTCCTGGTAGTTCTTCTTTATAAACGAGGCGATCTCCCCATCGTACACCTGTAGTTTCTTTCTAAAATCATTCTCCTTCTTTATCAAGTGCGCCTCCAGTATCTTGTTCAGAATGTCCCTCTCCGTCGCTGTCCATTTGCTATCTTGCTGCATCCTTTATGGAATGCGAATTAGAAGATTGGGAGGGAATATCATGTTTTGGTCTACCTTAATCGATACTTACAGTCTTTGGAAAACGGAAGCACCATTAACCTCTCTAACGTATTAAATTGGTGACTGATCTTTCGGTGGATGAATTGGACCTTGCGACTTCTCTCCCCCACAGAAACCTCAATGTTCTCTTTGAAATAGCTATTGAACTGGCAGAGAAAATTGAAGTTGATTTTGAATATTGGATGCCTCTACAGAAACTGGGGCAGTTGAAGGTCACTATTCTCTATCATAAAGCTGCGGTAAATATCGTGAGTTTTGATCTACTCGTACTATCGGGATCTAAATTCAGCGTACTATGAGGGTAGAATTTTGATGTGCAGAAACGTGTTGTTAACTATGAACAGATTCCACTTGAAATGCATAGCCTTCAGTCTGTAGGTATGTGCCTGTTTTAGCCACTGGCGTAATTTCTGAAATCTAAATTAAGAGTGGGGTACTTTCTGGCGGTAACATCGAAGATCTTTGCCATGAACCTTATGTTCTAGCGAATCTTATTTCGGATGATGGCCTGTTAGATCATCTTTATGTACTTCTTGCGACGTCTCTACCGGAATTTCCTACAGTATTTACCGATGTATCTCATTATCAGAAACAGTTGACGAGGTGGAAGATTATATATTCGCCTTCTGATTCGTTTAATGAGGAATGCTTGTTGGATGGTTCGCACGCACCGCTCAAGGCTTAGAGAACGGCTAAACCTCTCGATAAGGAATATTCTGGCCTCTATTATCGGTCTAAGCAACAGCCTCACCACATACTCTCTAGTAATTGCATCCTTCACGAGCTGTGCAGCAGCCGCCCTCTTTCTCTTCATTTTAAGCTCTTACTCTAGTTACTTCGCCTTCCTACGAGTCTCTTCAGAGTGCTTAACGATATACTCGATGGTCCTCTTTTTCTTGATTTACGATAAGATATCTCTCCTTTGGGTAACCATCCGTTGCCTTTCGCTGTAATTACACTGATCAGTAAAAGTGGTGTGTTTCTGGGTGGATCTGAGAGTGATAGGTGGGGACTAGTTGGTCTTCTTCTTCGGATTTGACGCATTCCATATAAAGTTCTATTTAGCCTTTATGAACAAGTTATTACGCTCAGTCAAGTTGAGGCTCATCTGTTTGATCTCTCGTATAGACTTATTGAGACTACTGACCAGAATATCAGTCTTTTCATTTTTCTTTACAATTAGTTTCCGATCAGTTTCGACGCTAGGGTTGGTCTGGTATTATCGCATCAGCCTGACCTTCTAAATATTTGTTGGGCTGCAGATATACTCGAACTATTCCTCCTCTCTCAAACCTCTGCATCTCGATGATGTCTGTAACTACCTCTATCGGCCATTCTCTTGCTCTTCTAGAACCTCTTGGTAGGTCTTTAACCGTTTTATTTTGGGTCGTTTGGGTTGGAAATCGAACTGTGTTTTCATTCGATAGTATTAAAAGGGTGCCGATTACTACTTATTATTTTTAAATTTGTTTTTTATTGCTGTCACCTGGCACCTCCGAATTCTATCCAAACTTTCGTTGGGAATGCTGTTCTTGTCGCTGGTTACGATAACTGCCAGGAACCCCCTTCCAAGTCCGAAATCAATTACAAGTTTGTTCTAAGGAATCTGTACTCGGATAGGCTGCTATTTATTGTGTGGTTCTCCATCCAGATAGTTGTATGCATCATCTCCCCATAAATATAGTTCGTGATTGAAGCTCACAAATCCCATTGTGCGTTATCTACCCTTGAATTTCATCCATCGAGCTTTGGAGTCGAATACCTTTTTGGTGGGTTAACGAAGGATCATTTACTAACGCTAGGGCACCCTACATTTATCTCAATACTTACAGTCCCCACTAGTAAAATAATCCTGAGGCTGCCGCAGCAATGGAATAGTTTTAGAAACAGTGAGCGTCCACTATGAATTAGTGTTAAAGACCAGCTATTTGAGTAGGCTGAGCGATAAATTTCTATAATCAATCCAGATTGTACATTATATCGGGGTTGAGTGAGTCCGAGTCCTGGTCCTAGTTTCCCCCAGCTGTAAATCCTCCCCTACTCGTCCCAGCACAAACTATGGCTATTGCTGCAGCACATACCCATTACGTTGGTTTTGATTTCTAACCCCATAATGGAACCTAACGGCCGTATGCTAGAATGGTTTATTTAGAAGGGTGTATTTTAGGCCTAAGGAGGGTAATAGAACTTTAAGCTTCTTACCTTCTTATTCTCGAACTCCAAAAACCTCATTTACCTTTCGGGGGGTTTGTCTGGGTGTATCTACTCCAAACCTTACACCTAACAAACCTAGCCCCAGCTCACTAAAAAGTTTGTTCTTCCCTGAGCGATAAGCTCAGTCCCTCCCAGTACTACTTTGTCGAAGTGGTGCTGCAGGCATCTGCTTATGTTGAATGGTTTTTCTGTCACTGACAGGTCAATTGAATGTAACCAGAGGTGGTCGTGCTCTACTGTTATTTCAAGGGTACAGTCTATGGCGGCTATTAGTCCGTCCCTACACTCCAGCTTTTTGAAGTGAGGTTACGTCACCTTCCTGTTACGAGTAAATTCGAAAAGAGACTCTTCTGGTCTATTAAATGTAAATCTCTGGAATCTGTGTGTTGGATGGGTTACTTCGGCTTGAGACTGCTATCTAGGATGCTGGTGGAAAACCAGACAAGCACTTCACTGCTGAAGGCCTGTTTGTTAGAGCATCTGTGCATTGGAAAAGGAGCTTATCGAAATTAATTTAGAAACTATTCATACATCTTGATTACAACTAAAACCGATGATTTGCGCAGGCCTTGACCTATCTCCAATCATTAATAGGCATAATTTTCAAGTTGGTGAGATCTAATGCCTTGAATGAAACCTTAAACTTGCTTTAGTTATGAAATTAATATTCGATCGATTTGGAGTTATCAATAATCTATTCTTGTCTGTGGCAGCGCCTGCTGGATTACTGTGCGGCACTTCAGCGATATCTTGTTGTCTAAGAAATTGGAGAAACTCCAGAGACAGAGCTCCTTCAGTTTAGTCAACTTCGTAAAGTGGTAGGCTCCTTCGTCCGTAATTCCACAGCATTCCTGCTTAACACTGTAATACCAGCCCGCAGAATCTCAAGTTGGGAGATTTGGCTAACAAGAGCAGCTCCCCAGTTCCCGATGTAATTACGTGCTGCATGTCTCTACAATGTATACCCACGACTAAAATTGTTAGCTTGGTCAGCTTATTCGTTTTTACAAAGTCAGCTGGGTTAAATACCGTGCAGCCCGTTATTTGTATTTTTTATGAATCTGCGTGTGCCACACTTTACCCAACTTAAGCTCTGTTAACTCAGTCATGTTGTAAAGATCTGACATCAACAAGCAATGTTCGATATCATTGAAGCCTATGTAAAATGGGCTGTACTGGCGTTTAGCCTTTGCAATTTGCGTATTTAGTAGATACGACTCAGGCCTGTTTTCTGAATATGACAGCTCTCTAGATTAATAGTTTTCCTTACGAATTTAGAGCTATGTCAAGTCAGACAACTTGGATATGTGAAGGGCTCCTTCCGCGCCTACATAATTTTATTCTATATTGCACTGCAACTCATACCTATTTTTAAAGAGCTCAAGTTTGTAATTTGCGAAATGTAGAGTGCTCCCTTCGCTGTCAGGCTGTTCCTTCCTGATTCTCACTAACAGCTACCGATATACAAAGTTCGCAACTTCAGACGCCTTAGATGATAAGCGCCCTGATCCTCGACAAAGTTGCAAGTGATATCGAGAAACTCGAGGTTACACAAGTTCGAGATGTGCATTGCGCCTCGGTGGCCGATGCTGTGGCGGCCTGTATCAAGAATTGGCTACACAAACACAGGATCTTTAGGTTATGGAGCCGAGACAGATCCTTAGCCCCCAACTCCCCAATTCGGCCTCGTGATGATAACGAGTTGTTGATTTGCAGTTCGACAAGCTCCTACATCCTGGCCAAGTGCCCTGTGCCTCTCCATTAGTTTTAAAGCAGACCACTGTTTCTCTATTAAAACATTTTGTATGAATATTCGTAGGATTTAGGTTGCAACAACGAATGTAGCCCTTGATAAAAACAACCGATACCCACTCGAAGCGTCTGTAGTTTGCGCAACTTTGCAGAGATCTAGGACATTTGCTAATAGCTAAGCTAGCCATTTCTGATTGCTAACACTTTGGTTTAGTTTTAGAACGGAGACAGGTTTTCAATGCGGAGGTCTTTTGCATTTTCGCACGATAATTCGTAGATTGACTTACGCTTGAGGGGTTGCTGTTATAAATAGTTGAATTTGGTTTAGTTTCGTAGAATTGACATTAATGTTATAAATAATAATATAGAACTTCGACATTATCTATCGTTTATGGCACCCGTTCATCCGTGATGTAAGGAAGATGAGGGCTGTTCATAAAGCTTTACATCATCTATTTTAATATCATAAGACGAAGAGCACTCCTAGTAGATGCAGTCCTATCATAGTAAATCATTGTTTGTTCATCGTTAACTTATGACTTCAAAATCAAACACAAACAACCCATGCATGGCAACAACAAGCAACACCAGCAGCAACAGAATAAATAAAGCTCAACGTATAAAACAAATAATGATACAATATAGATCATCACCCCACAACCAGTAGGTAAACGACATAAATTCTTGGGTCGATAGATGCAACCTCAAGAAATCGGGATTGAGTTTTCTTCAAAAGGTTATATAAAGTCGTACTCTAAAGTCGTACTCCAACGAGCTTATGATCAAAATACAAATATCTCTTAAATCAAATTTGTGTATTGTAGATTGAAGTTGGCAAGACTAAGGAATGATCTCAAAGCACAACTTGTACACCCGTACACCCAGCAAATAGTTCAAATATTTACAACCGAAACCATTAAATATTATTTTTTGAAATTAAATTAATTCACATAATCAAAATCTCACATACTTCCCAACAATTCCTCATTTAGCTGATCCCTCATTCTACAAAACCGGGTAAATCTTTCAAGTTCGATCAGGGTGGCCTCCATGGTGGTAGTCAAAGCCACCAATCTCAGTTGCTGTATGGTATCTTTACAGATGTCTTAAAGTAATCTAATTTTAGCCTACCTCAAAATTCGCCTATCTTAAACAAAAATTTACTTAAGGAACTACCGGATTTGATGAGTAATGAGCCTCGATTATTTAGGACCTATTATAAAGGTTGCAGAATATGGATTCACGTCGTGGTACAATATTATGTTCTCTGTCTGAGTATGGTCCAAGATTAGGGTGACATCTACGTAAATAAAGTGGTACCATAATGTCCAATATATTTCATTTACATCGCGAATATGTATGTCCGTAGAGAGTCGTTTCGACTAGGGTTTAGATATGCTTCCATGTACACCTGGTGTTGGAGGAAGTATTCCCTGACTTCTATCATCTGGGAAGTCAGAGGTCCTGTAGCAAGACATTGGATCTTTATGGGTGCTGACATGAAATAAATATAGAGGCCCTAGGTTTTGAGGTGTTTGAACTAACAGATAGGGCCTATTGCCCCTGAGTTATCGATCGCTCAAAGGTTTCCACTCGAATTTTGCACTTCAATATTATTTGATAACTAACTAAATTAACATTAAATTCACGACAAGTATAGCAGTAGTGACTTCTCCAAACTGAGCACATACTTTCTGTTTTGATCGTACTTGCTTATCTCCATCCTATTCAAGGTACTACCGGCACACGAGCAGGACCTCTTCTTGTTATAGTTGGTCATCTGCTCTATCGCTATGCAGGACAAACACTACGATTGATTGATGGACGGCTGACCGACCACTACCAACCGATTGAGTCTCAGGCGAAGTAGTGGAGAGTTAGGAACGTACGGATTTAGCTCAAATAAGATTGCCTTAATGTTTCCGTCTTCGATTTGGGCTTTCCCTATTACTTCATAAATGAACTGCTCTAAAAGTTTGCTGTCGGAGGATGCCTTCCTAAAATATTCGTCGTGGAAAGTAGTTCGGCACTCATTATTCCTATCCAAAAAGCACTTTAAATTGTAGCTGTTATCAAGCTGGTTTATCCTCATTACGTTGTTGGCTTCCTGCTGCAAGATAATGCTTCCCTCTCTTACGAACACTGGCAAGGGATACTCTGAAGGACTGGAGATTGTGTGTATCCTTTGGCTATTCTCAGCACTCACCATAATATCTTATTAGTTCAGACTGAACCAGGTAACATTTTTGGGAAAGTAGACCGTCTTCGAGGAGGAAAAGAACAGCTTTCGACCTATCATAACCTGGTGTTCTATCACCTAGCTATCACTCAACTCTTCGTATTCGCTCGAATAGTCGAAGAGCATCGGATAGTAGACCATACCCTTGCCCATTTTTACCACAAATATATTGTAGATGTACTTCAGCAAAGAATACCTAAGGTTCATATTGTTTCTGATGGAGGTTTGGATATTCTATCCGATGGCAAAGAACTACTGGTCTTTCGAGTTGATATGGTTATGATTTCGAAAGAGAGGGAACAGCGAGTTAACTTGTATCCACCTGCTGCATAGTTTCTACTCGTAATCACCGAAGAATCCACAGACATCTGATCCTGAGAAAGGAATACCAAACAGATTAAAGTTCATGAGGGAACTGATTGAATAGTCGATAAACTCCTTCTTAGCTTCGTTATCGCCTGACCAGTGGCCTCCATACTTACCAGATCCTGGAAAGGTGTTACGGGAGATCAGGTAGAACTCATCCTCAAATATTTAGGAGGCGATTTTCTGGGTGATTTGCTGCTGCTTTATGCCATTTATGTTGTGCATGTAAAATTAGTGTTCTCCGTTGTAGTGGGTGGCTGACATTGGAAGGGTCATGTTTGCTAGATGCTCCCCACACTCCAAATAGACACCTTCGTACTACTTGTAATCCTTTTAAGGCTTTTTAAAGTTGGCTATTTAGTTCATGTCAAGCCATACTCCATCAAAAGGGATGTGCTCCCTTAAGTAAGAGAGGTAAGGCTACCAAAAGTGAGAGATATTTGGATGGAAGAAGTCAGGGAATATGGATACTCCAGGCCAAACTTCCCCCACACAAAGATTCCCCTCATGGTTTTTTATGAATAAGTTATGAGTTAGTGTGTTTTGGAACATGTATGCTTTGGTAACAGGGTCAATATCACTCGCAAAGTCAAAGTTGAAGGCGTAGTCTACTATCGGCACAAACTTTATCTCCGAGTTCTTCTTAATCTTCAGCAAATCCTCAGTAGGAAACTTCTTAATGTCTATCTTAAAGGGCTTTTTATTATGCATGTAGTCGATATCCAGAAATATCGATTACAGTTTCAGTTATGCATTCTTGTACCCTTCTACTACTTTGCCTATTCTTTCAGCACTGTCGTACCCCCACCGAGACTGATGAAACCCAAAAGTCCATAAAGGTGGAAGTTTCCACAACCCGATATACTCATGGTACTGCTCCACTACTTCATGGGCTGACTGGTCAGCAAACATTACCATCTCCATAGAGTTTCCGTGAAGATTTACCATAAATGACATTGATTTCTGCATAGGTTCGATTTGAAACTATAATGCGCTGGTGGATCTAATATACAGCAGTTGGTAGTTCGAGTTGTAGGTATTCCTGAACAGCATCACAGGGTGATACCCGTAAGTGTTCTGGCAAGATTACTATCGTTGCACTGCATGAAGATTATCCTTGGCCCACAAAGTATATTTCCCTGACTGGATCTTAAACTTACCGTTGCGCTAACCCAGCCCCATCACGAAATCGGCAAACACGTTCATCTGGAATACCAGCATTTTACTCTCTACTCTGAACCCCGTCAAAATAATGGTGTTCTGCTCCTGTACAATATACAGCTACACGTAGTTGGATTTCTGAGCAAGGTAGATACTCGACTGGCAGTACGACAGCTCAGCAGTTGAGTTATGGGGTTTGAATACGAACTCGTCGAACTCCTCATAAACTTTTTATTGCAGGTTGTTGCTATTTGGAAATGGATCTGTTTCGGGCATTCGATAGGAGGTATGAACTGAATCGGTAAGTGCAAATTTGAGTGTGTTTGTGTTTAGACAGTCAAGAGCGAGGCTGTAAGAGTGCGTAATGCTGCGTTTGTCGTAAGTGAAGTGTTCAGGGACTTATTGATTCATCTCTACTATCATTCTGGTTCCTCGTTTGTTAACTACGATAGTGTGGATAGTGGTGTCGTAGGCTGCGTCGGGTTAGTCGTATTCGTTGATGCTAGCTACTATTTGAATAATATGCAGTAGACCTACAACTAACCAACCTCTTTTCATAATTTAAATACTTTGTATTGGTATTAGCTTTGCAAAGTATTTTTTACTCAAATTTAGTTTTGTTTTGAATCTGAATGGCAAATTGACTCAATATGTTGAACGCTTTCTATTAGAAATCATATTAACATTAGTTATGATGTAATTGATCTTTTTTGGATTCACTACGGTCTGACCGTTTTCATATACATTATCTATACGAATCAGTTGAACCGACTAGCTAACAAGTCGTATGAACCGAGGTTATTGACATTTTCGCCCCTGAACACGAATACTGGTTGAGATTTCAAGGCCTTTCGGACTGCATCCTCAACCTGTGAGACTGTCACTTATTGAGTGAGCTTCAACAAGTCCACATCAGTAGAACCGAACGTAGAGTAGAGTTTAGCAGCGTTCTCAAGTCTCAGGTGGGGCTCCTCAATGTGTTTGAACATCTTGACCAACAGAAGATGCTTGGCGTGGTTAAGTTCCTGCTCAGTAATGTTGGCTACGCTTCTAATCTATTGGATTGCTGTCTAAATGACTTCCTTGCCCTTAATTAAAAGTAGAAAATACGTGAGCTGCAGATCCAGAAAGCTTGAGACCGAAGAGCCCAGCATCACTGAAAGAGTATTTGAAGGATTCAGCATTATCGAAATGGACGTTCTTGGCCAAAATGTTTTTGTGGATACGTCCCTTATTTCTATTTTCTAAATTTCATGTGTTTTTACCTCCCAAAATAGTCTGAGCAAGGAGAAGTGGTAGATTGTTTCTCAAGTCAGCTCCATCGAACATGACAACACTATGAAGTAATTTAGAGTCGTTAAGGTTTCTAATTTCTCCTCCGTTGTATTTACTTTGGTCTCTGATGGCTCTGGGTCTGTCTGAACCCTCGCCTGGTAATCTGAGGGAGCTTAGTTTATAATCAACCAAGTCAACGAATTCTTGGTGGTTGTCGACACCAGCAGCGCAAATAACAACTTTGTCGGGTGTTAGAGCACTCACTTGGAATTTCTGAATGGTTTCTGCTGACAGATAGGGAATGTTTGATTTGAATCCGAATAGAGGCATTCCTAGGCCTTTGGTTCCATAGGCTGCCTTATGCACGTTATCGATGAACTCTTGGTTTCCTCCCAGCTGGGCATCTAACTTGTGGGTATCTGTATTTTTATACTGCCCAACACTTGCAGCCACTACAGATCTGGGTTCGAAGGCACAATCCACCAACACTCCAAAGAGATCGACCACATCGTGAGCAAGGCACGAAGCTTTCCAATAGGTCGTCTCTCTATCATAATCCATGCTGAACTCACCACCCGACATTTGATGCACACCGTAATTGACAGTTTAGTTTGTGTTAAGGACAGTCTTGAAGAGGGTGTTCTTGATGGAGAGGAGACTCCCAGAGGTTTCGGGGGTTTAATCTCGGGTACCAGAGTTGATAAGGATGCCGAGCTAAACATTCCCTGGGACGGTGGTGGATTCAGTGAATACTGTGAGTCCGTTGGAGAGCTTAGATGCCTGGTACTTGGCTTGTTTGGGTGCCACTTACTGGTGATTGACTGCTTCCAGTCTGTTGAAGCTGGAGCTGTTAAGGATCTTGGAACCCACACTTCCGGTGTCCTCCCAGTAGAGAACATCGTACAGTGCCTTTTTAATGCTCATGGCAGCCGCAGGTTGGGCATGCTTCGATAATGATGGTTATTACTCTTCTGAGGAGTCTGCCGCTTATGGCTTTGATCATCGCAAATATTGTAATATTTTATCGCTTTCGAATCCACATAACCCCTTTCAATACCCATAAATATTATTTGTATAACCGATGAACGGCACAGATAACTACAAACTTAGGATACTCCTAGATTAGTCGGTCAAGTGCCTCAAGTTCCTGGATCTCATCAAGGTGCAGGACGACATTAGCAGTGAGCTGGCAGGCTACGAAATCAGCAAGCTGCTGAATGACCAGGAGAAAAACGAACTCAAGTATGCTGAGCTGGTAAAAAAGCGTACAGGGCTCACTGGCATCGCTCATAAAAAAGGTACTTGTAGGGGGAACTTAGAACTGGAGTAGGCAGAAGCCTAAATCGCTACAATCTCAGCCATTCTGAAAGAGAGCACTAAAAAGTTATGTAAATTATTCAAGTAAAACCCCAACCTTTAGAAGGACTCCCTAAAGGTTAGTCGATAGCGACGCGGCCTAATATCTAAGCTAGAGTAGCTAAGTAAGATAAATGAGATGTAGTGGGATTTATTCACACGAACACCACCCAGAAGTTCCAGACGTTCATCACCCAATAGTTGGAGAGCCAGGACCAGCTGCGAAGGTTTATGGATAAGGAGAAGAACCTTAACATCGATATAAAGAAGCTGCAACAGTAGAAGAACCTGGAGTTTAAGGAATACCAGAAGGAAATCTTAGAGAACCAGCAGAAAATTCAATAGCAGAAGTAGAAATTGATGTACAAGACGCAGAGAGCAGAGATGAAGATCAACTATATACAGAAGGAGCATACAGCTGAACTTAGCAACTTGAGGAGGATGAACAAGTATGCCCAGGAGCTACTGAGGGCTGACCTGGAGAATTATCAGAAGAAGATTTAGGCGGAGACGGATGTTCATAAAGAGCTCAAGTCCTACCTGGTGCACAAGTAGGAAGAGATAAAGAAGAAGAGTGAGTAGTGGAACACTAAATTCGATAATTCGAAGGAGCAGCTGGATAGGGAGATCGCTCGCCTAACCGAACAGAAAGAGAAGACACTGGGTGAACTAGCCAACTATAAATAGCGTTACTAACAGTAATAGAAGCGCAAGATGGAACGCGAGATGTAGTAGAAGAACAAAGCCCTCTAAAAACAGAACAAGTAATACCAGAAGATCCTAATAGAAAACTCCATCAAGCTCATTCAGAACGAGTACCAAGCCTGGAAGGATGCAGGTGGTGGCAAGAAAAAGAAGAAGAAGAAGTGATTTATGTTAGCACTCAAATAGATCAAATATTGCTTAGTATTCGGCAGAGTATGTAGTTTTGGAGCTAGGACTTTTTTATCTGCTTCTATTTACGCTTTGGCTTGGCTTTGGTGTATTCCATTGATTACAGGATGTTGGGTGATTTGTGTCTTTATTTGGGTTGGGTCTGTTGGTAGTGGGGGTCATTCTACTTATCTTCTAGGAGGGGAAGCAGCCTCTCACCCATCTTCTTACATTTATCGAACCATCTCTGTTAATCCTCCGTTAGAGTGTACTCATTCGAACTATAAAGTTTCTCCGATACCAGAGAGTTAAATTTTGGTGATTATCCCTAGTAGATGCCAGGCCGGATAGGCCTAGCAATTTTGATATCGTTTATCATTTTATCGAGGGTCTACATTGAGTACATGAGTGTCTAACTGTTTATAAAGAGCCAACTATTATGATTTCACTTTAATATGTCATGTCTGCTTCTGCTGTTCCTTCTCTGTCCGGTGACTTAAGCCCTGTCGAAGGGTAGTCGCTGCCACTTCATAATAAATGATAAGGCTATCTACCTGAAGCCCCTATAAATACAGCCATGTACCCCCAGCACAACATAGACTATTAGTATCGAGATAGGAACAACCCTGAGTTGCTGTACTTGTACAACTTCTGCAGTTCCTTCCATCCACCAGCCTACCTTAAGTGTGGAGAAGCCTTTAGCATGGTAGTTAACACTACGGACAACTCTTGTGTAAGGTATTCTAGTAGTGGTAAGTCGTCGGCATTTGAACATTCTATATTTATTGAGGAGTAGTAAAGTGGAGTAATGCTGAAGGAAGTGTCAGATGAGCGGGTAGCTGGAGAGGTGGAGTATAGATCAACCTAGATAACCATAATATGCAGCAGTGATGATGGATTTATGGTTAGAGAAATAGAATCTGACTAAAATAGAATGGATATTATCGGCTATAGCAAATACGGGTGTCCTGTTCTAGATGGGAATAGGCTGTGGGTGGCCCTTTCAGAACATACTTTGGTATTCGGATTGGTATGCTTTCTAGTGGGAGCAGTAGAGTTGTTCTACGGTAGGAAGATACTCAACCCAACTATATTCGTAGCTGCCTACATACTTTCGTTTGTTCTGCTGGGAGTAGTTGCTTCTGATCTGGTCATTCGACCGGATAGCTCAGAAGTTCTGGTTTACTTTATGCTTTTATTTGTGGTGTTAGCATCCAGCTGTATAGCCTACCTGGCGACTAGTATGGCAAGAATACCTGTGTTTCTGATTGGCGCACGTAACCTACCATCTTATTTAGAACTAGGGTTTATACTTGCACTGTTAATCAATACTTTAATAGCTAAGTTGATTTCAGGATATGAGAATGGTTGGTCATTATTCGTATTGGCAGTGGTATTGTGTGTGGGGTTCGCACTAGTGGCAGGAAGATACTTCGACTAGATAGTAATAATATCTAGTTCGACAACAGGAGCTTATCTAGTAGTCAGACCAGTTAGTTGGATGTTCGGTGGGTTTCCCAATTAACTGGTGCTGGCTGATCGGATAAAATCCCATCTACTTACCGACCTATCAGCTACCTTCTATTTGTATCTACTACTAATAGTTCTATTGGCAGTGGTGGGAGGATACTACCAATTTATGTAGGTTACTGGTTATGCAGAAAACTCAGAAGATAAAGAGCCTAGATCTAAAATACTCTGGTGGAGGTGGGCAGCATAGAGGGGAAGTTGGAGGGAGGAGTAGATGCTATTCTGGCTGCATCGTTTGATAGGATAATTAACAAGTATACGAAGTAACCGGAGGAACAGAAGAAGCCGTTGATGATGGAACTGCATGAGGTGCCTTATCTTAATCCACATCCACTGAGTAACCCACGCACACCTCGTAGAGCATCCAGTAGATCATCTGAAAGCCCAACCCCAACCCATAAACGATTTATTTGACCTCTTATACGTATTTTATATTCATCACAGCAAATCTGTTGATTGTGGATTCGGCTTCTTTGCAGCAGGGATAGTCCTTACTACGAACTTTGATCTGTCCTCCAGCTGAGATTAGGTTGATGGTTGGATAGCCTATCCCTATTATTAGTCGCTACCCTCTCCCTACTGTTACTACACCTCGTAACTGTTCATTTTGTCGTTGTCTTGGAGTTTAAACACTCCGAACTCTATTGAGTCAGTTCTGTAAATGGACAGTATAGCGATCATCAAGCACATAATTACAACGGTTACTATTTATGAGGGGTAGATTATGTTCATTTTGTCTATTACAGTGAGAGCACTGTAGAAAACGAAGAGTGCACCACCGAATATCTACGGTCTGCCTACCGTACTCTAGTGGCTGTAGCATATAATAGTGATTACAAACGCGTTGAAGAATGCCTACAGGAAGGGGGTTAGCCAGTCGGTTTCTAGAGTAAAGTGTAGAGCCCATATGGTGCCATTTAGTAAGGCTCCTGCTATCCTCAAGAACCTTAGGCATCTCATTTCGTTAAACACGTAATATCCGAATAGGGTATGTGCAGCCACTAGTACCCAGATATTAGCGTACTAACTAAAACAGAAGTAGAAACATAGGAGCAGTTGGATGATGCAGCTTATGAGGAAGGGTGACCATCCTACTTGTGATATGATTATGGATCCTGAGTACATAGTGATGAGGAGTGTGAGGCCTATCAAAATAAAGATGATGTTGTTAGTGATTTACTCATCCTTGTATGGAACTGTCATCTTGTAAGGGGTACCCTTTTGACTCACCTCTCCAAACACCGCCCACTGCCTCGCAGCAGCTAGCGGCACCTGGTTATTAAACTGAATGACACTAGCATTAAGCAGCTGGATAAACTGCTGCACCTCCTGGGTCTCCAGCAGTGTAGGGTTGTTTTTCTCCAAATCCATCGCCTCTACAATTTCATTACACGTAAAGTTTTTATCTGATCTTACTGCCAATCTGCTAATTTAGTAGAACCTTTCACTGGTCTTCCATCGGTACTGAGCTTTAGTGTTGGGGGGTGTTTTGAAGCAGTGAGCACAGTACATTCGATGATTCTAATTGGAAAGGCAACCCACATTCACTTCCACCTATTGGTAACTCACTCCGTAGTGGAATAGGGTGGCTATTAGGATGGAGGAGTACACTAGAAACACCAGGACTCGCTTCACCCGGCTGTTGGTGTTCTACTTCATATTTTTAATTAATCTTATTACCCTTATTAATTATACGCGATGAACAGCAATTTCAGCACGCTGCAGAATAGGCGGATACGCAGTATGCCTCACAAATACTTTCAGGTGGTGTTTTAGGCTAGTCTCCCCTCTATTAACATACTCACCAAGACTTAGCAGATACCTCGGAACTCTCTTGTATCGTATAGTCATCGCAGAAACCATAGCTCAATCTCTAGTAGATCGCAGAGAACACCATAGTCTAGACTTACCAAAAGGTCTGGCTGTTCGAAGAGCGTCAGTCTTAAAGAATGTAAGCCTGCTTCTCTGGCTTAATCGAAGTTATAAATACCCCTTCATCCGAGGATGGAGAATATTCGTAAAAGGCCTCAGTCTCGGCTGAGGAGTACTAACGATGGTCCCAGCGTCATATACAAATCTGAAATACATTAAATACAACAGGCAATATCCAATACAAAAGTCCCTACAATATAAATATAAAAACAAGGGGAGTCTGACAGTGAAAGCCAATACACTAGATAACACAAATAAGTGATTGAGTCTCTCAACACAGCCCTAATGAAGAAGAAAATCGCCCTGCACTTCTCAGGGGAATCTAAAAATTACCTGAATAAGATATTCTCTCGACAGGAGTATGATGATAGTTTTGACACTATCAACAAGCAGCTACTGCGTCCTGAGGTAATGTACAGACCGAGAGGGATCAAAATGGAAATAGAGAGGGAGTGGCATTACTGAAATACTTGCACATCAATACTTCCTCCAGTTTTTAGTTGATATACTCACCTTGACCTTATGTCGTGTCGTACTCTTTGGTGTCTTCTTCGCCCTTTATGTCTCTGCCATGTTGCTTCGGAGCCTCGCCTCCAGAATATCTTATATCTCCACACTGAGACTTTTCTGTGGTCTCATTTTCTCATTATTCTGTTTACGCGTAACTTTAAGTTATGGCTGATGCTCTGTCCTTTCGGTCGATTGGCCAGATATCGAAACTATCCGAGGCTTAGCGATTATCTTGTGTATGGATTAGGACTTGGTGGAGGAGAGATTGTGGTGTTTGGGTTGAGAGGGATGGTTGCGGTCGTTATGCTGCTAGTCTCTGATAGTTTGGAGCAGAGGGATAGTAACTGATAGGTTAGGTTTGTTCTTAGCAATTAGTGTTTCGATATGGGAACACTTTCTCCTACGATGGACTCTCAGAGTGTAAGGACAGCCTTCCTCTATCATCGTTATTTTCTGAATAAATAATCTATGGGTTTATTTCAACTATCATATCTTCTACTAGAGATCGCTCATTGTCTAGTTGCGGCTACGAGATTTTCGCACTTACCATTGAAGTTTAGTTATGAGGTTGGTTCTCATAACCACCTTCATATAGCCGATATAGAGTAGGATGACTAAGATAACCACTAGGAGGATGGATAGTAGGGAAGAGAAGAAGATTTTGGTGGCGAATACCTACCACCTTCTTCTATCAACGAAAACCACTCTCTTGAGGATATCTACCTACTGGTATTCCATATCGGACTTCCGGACGAATGCAGTAATTTTAACATCAAAATCGCTAGTGTTCTGTAGCAGGCATTTCAACTGCACCTAATAATCGTCTACCAACTGGTAAATTATAATCTCCCTGGCTGAAACTAACAGCAATCTGTTCTCTGACAGTTTCTTGGTTCTGACGATTATGTTGTTTTAGTTTTGTGCTGGTTGATGCTGGTACTTCAGTGGGATGTTTCTATGCACTGTGTGAGGGTAATACAGTAGGGAGTTGCCCTGCACTAATAGGGTCCACCTTCCTATCGACAGCACTTGATTGGAGTTAGTACCCTTGATAACAATCCTATTGGAAACGAGTGTTTCGTTTATTAACCAAAGTTCAACTGCTACTGCTACTTGGCTTCGACGAACCCTAAGAAGCAGAGTTACTGTGTTATTAGTCACAGATAGGCTGACTATTTTAGCGTCGATACTAGAAGGCAGAGTATATTTGTTCCAACTAAAGGTCGTCCTATCGACGATGTAGATACTGTTAGATTAGAATGTGAGAACACTGGTTGATGTGAGTGCAATACCAATCAACTATATTCCTAGTTGAATACTCTTAGTAGAATTATCATTTAGCGAGTATACGGTTACGGACTGTTTGTGTAACAAGTACATTATTCTCTTGGTTTAGCATATTGCCATTTGTTCAATAGGTTAGATGGCCCATAGTACAGTTATTAGGTTGGTGGAGCCTTTCTGGAGGTTGAGAATGTGGGTGGTATTCCATAAGTAGACTGAGTCATCGATTAAACCCATCTCCCATCTGCTTGCTGGTAACTTCAACTCAGTCAAATCCATATCAGCCACTGTGTGTTGCATAATAAACAAGGTGTAGTCACTAGTTAGTAGGTAGATTGTGTTATTAGCAGTTGAGGTTGCAATTGCATTTGCTATTTCATCCCTAATGCCCATAGATTTAGCATCTATCTTATAAACTAGATTGATGGGGTTATATTACAGTGTACAGTAGATACTATTCTCCTGTGAGAGTGTATCAGCGTTATTGAGGTGGGTGTAGATTAGATTTTAGGGTAGATGGGACTTATAGGTGAGGACATTTTCTTCCTGGAGATAGGACTATCTGATGTAGGTGTAAAGGAGGGTGGGATCCTGAAGTTAGTAGCTGAAGTCAGAGCAGGCTGTGAGTACTAGTTGGAGGATTAGGATAATCATAGATTTAAATCCCTTCCACTTTATACTTATCAGTGATGTCATAACGAGTCTCCATAAAATGGTTACTTATTGGGATGCCATTCTATTAATAACCTATAATCAATAGAAAGTCAATTTGTAATTACAAAACCAAACATAAACCAATTTAGTGTCTATCCATTTCGGTTTTTACGTATTACAGCTCGAACTACTAAGCACTTAGAAATGCAAATCCAGATAGTTTATAAGAGTGAAATAATAAAAACCAAAATACTTATAGCCATGAACTCCAACCTCACTGAAGAGCAACGACAGTAACTGAAGCACACCTTCGACATGTTTGACGAAGACAAGAACGAGGTCATCACTGCCAAGGTCCCCACAATCTCATTTAGGAACTGGGTAACGTTATGAGGAAGTTGGGACACAACCCCACTGAAACAGAACTCAAGGAAATGATAGATGAGATCGACCTCGATAAGAGTGGCTCCATCGACTTCAAATAGTTCGTGGATTTAATGGCGAAGTTTTATGAGTGTTATTTAGTCGCTTTAAGGAAGCAGATGCCAAGTAGGAGCTAGAGGAGTCGTTCAAGATCTTCGATAAGGATGGGAATGGGTTTATATCGGCAGCCTAACTCAAAATGGTAATGGCCAATTTGGGGGAAAAACTCAGCGATTAGGAAGTAAACGAAATGATCAGGGAGGCCGACCTGGATGGAGATGGCTTCATAAACTACCAGTAGTTCGTCAGGATGATGACACTTATCAAGTGATAAATAATACATATTTGAAATATTCACAACTAGAGCTCACGTAGCTACTAGAATAAGTGTTTCTAGGTTGTGTGGGGAATTGCTATCTTTAGTTATACGATCTAGGTTAGGAATGGAGGTACGTGGTCGCCTAGTTGCTTAGAGAACATACTAGGTAGGCCGAGATTGGCGATACGCTTCTATTCTCCGGATTGGGTTCCTGCAGGTAGTTTTAAATCTACTGAGCCGTATAGTGTTCTTATTTCTATGGTTCCGCCCAGGGCAGCTACTGAAATAGGGACGAATGCCACAGTCCGTACGTTATTTCCTGAATTACTGGTATAGTACCCTCCACTTTGAAGAAGCTATCCTCTGAAACTGTTACTTTTATATACAAATCTCCATTTCTGCTGCGGTAACCCTGGTGCCCTGCTTTTTACTTGCGCAAGACTGCGTTATTACTAACACCCTTCGGTATTTTTATTTACTAGGTGCAAGTCTATGTAATGAATCCCGTAGATCCACAAGGCTAGCATTCGTATTTATATCCTCTGCCACTACATTGGATGCAGTGTTTATCCTCAGAGCTTTTTCTGAGATGAATGTGTCCCTTCCCACCACAAGTAAAGCACTTCTGAAAATTAGTCTTTTCGCACGCCTTACACACTGTCTTTCGCTCCACTTATACTTCCATTGTAGTGCCCTTAACGCACGATGAAAGATCGATACTGACTTTGTGGTAAATATCTTCTCCTTGGGTTGGCCTTCTAAAAGAGTAGTAGGAACGGTTGAAAAAATCATCCTGCTTCTGGAAAGGGTCGCTATACTACCATTTAGCTGATGTTCCCTTATTACTATACTTGGTGTTCTTGCTGTTAGCCTCCCCAAACTCAAAGTCTGCGTCATATATGCGTCGCCGACTTCCATCAGTTAATGTTTCGAAGGCCTCTTTAATGGTTTGGAATCTAGTGCTGGAGTTGGGGTCTTCGCTCAAGTCGGGATGGTAAAGTTTGGCCATTTTGTAGTATTGTGCCTTTATTTATGCTTCGGTTGCTCCAGGTTTTAATCCTGAGGTTAGTGTCCTGGGTACCTAGCATTTCGTAATAATTAATCTTGACCTTGGTAGTTCCAACACATTTGATGACTTGTTTAGTTAGAAAGTTTAGCATATGTTGAAAAAATAACTTTAGCCTATAATAAGGTTGTATGAGAATAATGTCAAATATTAGGGACTGTTGTTAAGAACATCATAGCATATTAATAATTGATTAATAGAAGCATGTTGGAGTTGTCAACCCAGGAGCTCTGTTTCAACTTCACCTAAACCAGCCCTCTATTCACCTCCATCATATTTAGAAACACCTTCCACAACAAGGTAGTCTCATTCAAAGTACAATCTTCCGTAACGAAGGTCAAAACAACCACTCCTTAACTATTCGATGTTACTCCCAGTAAAGGAGTACTGCTGCCAGGCCAAAGCAAGACAGTGTAGTTTAAAACCAACTCAATAATCGTACATAGCCCATCTTATTTAGACAAGACATCGAGCACAGTAGATACTAACAAAAGAGAAGTTTTTGGTTCAGTATATGGCATTTGCTGAAAAGAAGGCTCCAGGAGAGATCGAGGATGTATGGAAGCTGAACAAGAATACGCCGGGAGCCATCCAAAACATAAAGTTAGCTTTGAGAATAGCTGGAGTTGATTTCATCGCCTTCTAATCGGCAAGAGATGTTCATCCGACTTCCAATTTCTTCTAGAGTAATGCAGGAACCCGAACTAAGTTTGGTACCGCCAGCGAAACGGCCTCGCAACTAGGCGAAAAGCTTGAGGATCTAAACAGAAGAGAAGTAAGCATTATCTGAGTCAGGAACAACTTATAGCGGAGAGGAGTAGGTCGGCAGACACCATCGGCAGAACACCTAAAAAAGGTTCGTCTATTTTGAAAAGACTACTGTTTATGTTACTGTTTTGTGCGTTAGGGTATGGCGTTTATAGGTATATCGACTACCGCAGGCACCATATTACTGTACCAGCAGGAGCATAAATCCATATTAACGCCCCGAACGAAGCAATTAAGATAGAACAGCAACATGTCGAGCCAAAGGTCGTTCATGTTCATACCTAAACTCACCAGCAACCCTCTACTAGTTACGACAAAGTGGTTGTGGATAGTAATCAACCCACTACCGTAACCATACACCCTGAGAGGAAAGAATAGTACATACAAATACAACCAACACCTGGAACCCAGTATGTTTACCTAAACGCTGATGGGCATCCAGTGGAAGGAAGGCAAGTGATCTACGTGCAGGCTCCTTAGACTAAAGCAACCGTTGTAACAACTCAACCAACTATCGATCCAGCGATAGTAGAACAGCAACAGAAAATGGAGAGACTATTGCATAAACCAACCAAAGTGATTGTCTCTGCTCCAGAAGATGCGTAGGTGATAGTGAACAGGGTGAACAACTAGCCGGTAACGATGAGAGTGATAGGGGCTCAAGATTACGCCGAA
This sequence comes from Hydropsyche betteni, assembly GCA_028571205.2. NCBI lineage: Eukaryota > Metazoa > Arthropoda > Insecta > Trichoptera > Hydropsychidae > Hydropsyche > Hydropsyche betteni. The sequence continues at coordinate 2,599 of JAOXNN020198543.1, read as the reverse complement.
GGGCGTATTTCGTAGACTTGATATCTTTCAGATAATTTGTCAGTTGTTGCTATTTTGAATACAATACAAAAAAAATCGCATAATTTCACTCACTAATGTCTCTAAGATGAGTATTTGATAACATAATCATCAACAATCAAATTGAGGGGTCAGTAAATGCTAATACCGATATCCATATGTAGAGCAGGAATAACGTATTCACCCTCTCTATTGATTTTGAAATCTTGCATAGCCTTCGGGAAGTCCCTCTTCTGTCCAGCTTTGCTGACTATCGGAATGGGAGGGTCCTACTCCAGTTTTATGTCTTATGGGTTTACTATTACCCCTTTACCTGCTTTAAAACCCCTCAAATCGTCTCCTATTATGTCGGATCGGGTTGCTTTGTTTAACCTACTCGACTTCTATTCAGGTAACATAGACCTGTGTTACGATTTAGGAGTGTTTGGTTCTGGTGGTTTTGACGGGACTCTTTTGAGGATGCTAGGACCATCAATTGTTTGACTGTTGTTAAGTTTATCCTTTCCCCAAGGGTTTCTGTTGTTCCATGGGTCTTGTTCACTTTTAGGAGACTTTATTACTATTTGTGGATTGAATAAGTTAGACATTGTGTTATCGTTACTCTTAGCTATAACATTAGCTTTTGGCGTTCGGGTTGTCTGTTGCCTAATATCAATCATCTTCATATCGTTACGAGGGCTCTGGCTCGACTTCTCTGCTGAGCGTTTGTCGTTATTCATTTTGGAGTTTTCCTTTTTGGAGTCTATACAACCCATAATAATATTAAAGTATCGAATAATATCACAATTCGAGACTTCTTCTTGTTATTGCACCACAACGCTGCTCGAAGAGTCTGCTGGTATTAACCTCTCCTTTTTTATCTAGCTTATTGATGCTAAGGTTAAGGTGTAGATCCTTCATGGGTAGGTTGGTCATCGTAGTGCTGATTTTAAGCCCAAGTATTAGATCTTTGCACATTTGTTAGGTAAGATAGCAGCGTGTCAGAGTGATCCATAACCCACTAAGTTCAAAACAGTTACATAGTGTATAAACCCAGTAGATATCCAGCTGCTTACAGTCGGTTATTTTGAGGTGGAGCTTATCGATTGGTCGCAGTTTGGTTAGATTGCGTTGGAAGAGCCTAGCTACCTAGGGTACATCTTCACCTCTCAATGTTAGCTTCATTTATCTAAGTTTAAGCAGGTTGGAGAAGGAGTCTAATAGTTTTTCCCATGTATCCTATTTGAGTTTGATTTTATCACCCCTAATCTATATGCACTTCAGCTTAGGGTAGTTATTGATTAGACTGTTCAGTAGATCAGACTGGTTTTTAGAGTCTTATTTGAGAGCCAGGCATAACTCGTCCACCTATGTAGTGTCCTGCTGCTTTTCAGGAGGAGCAGTTAAGGATGTAATTTTAGCCACATTGAACTACAGTTTGGGAGGTGGTTTAATATGTACCTTCTTCCGTATATCCTCAAGGTCGTTCTCCAAATCAGTCGAGAAAACCAACGCACTATCCACAAACTTCCTAATCTTCCTTATTCTTCGTTCCTATCTGGCGATCTCCTCCAATCTCTTAGTTTAGGCAGCTTCAAACTTCAATTTCTTCCAGTCAGCAACTTAAAGTTGGTGTTTCTTTATGAAATTTTGAAGTTAGTAAAGAAATTTATGCACATAGTCCTTCTGGGAGTTATCGGCAGTCATCCACTGCTCCACTTGACCGACTATTTCCAACCATTCGTTGAGGCCCTTTAGAGAGACGCTCTATCCTTGTCCTTTTAAAGATTTGAATATGTCGATACAGTATTGGATGTTGTCGTCCAATCGGCGATACCCATTTCGAATCTATTGGTTCTGTTGGTCGATCACTGTCCACTGCTCCAGTAACTGCTTCTGGAGTCGTGGTACAACATCTCGAACTTAGAGTACGGTATGCTTTTAGTGGTTTTTTCTTACGCATTCAGAACATATTGGCATGTATGGCCTCCTGCAGTCAGAACTGACACAGACGAACAGTTATGGTTATTGATGGTGAATACAGGTTGGAAACTAGGTATCCTTTCGGTATTAGTAAACACTGGTTTAGATTTTACGTATTTGGGTTTCGACCTCCTGAAGCTTATTAGTCATTTCGTTAGGTATTTAATTACTCAAATTTTGGAATGCTCTGATTGCATTAAATATACTTTATATATCGAAGTATCTAACAATATAAAGGTAGGGAATCGATATACGTCCTGAAAAGCCTAATCAATACAGACATTATGGATAGTCAGATATGTAAGTTTAGTTAGCTTGTTGTGAGAAGTCGACTAATAGTTCATAGGAGTATCAACTAATTATCAGTCCTACAATTAAAGGAGTATACTATGAATCAGGTTGATTTAATAGCTGAGGATCCTTGATCTATGAAAGCTAGGTTGAACTGGAAATAATTGCTTTGAGTGTAGATTAACAAATAGATCTCAAACAATAGAACTAAAATCTAAACGGCTATTATCTGGAACATCCGGTTGAACTTATGCGGGAAATTTGGAATTTACTTAAGTTCAGTCTTTTGAGATAGACTCTTAAATTAAACATAGCTAACTAACTATCC
>JAOXNN020193919.1:0-24928 GCA_028571205.2 Hydropsyche betteni | reverse complement strand
TGATGTGAAGGCGAACTTGATTAATTGCAAAACAACCAAAAAGAAGTAAATAGGTGATGATGTAGGATGTGTGGACTCTGTTTGAAGGATTATCACCCGATGTATACTTGCAAATAATTCTAGCAGCTCTATGATGAGAAAGTACTTGTTTTTAGACTTAGTCAAATGAGGAAAAGTTATTCAATCAGATCGCTGGACAGGGATGGAAGCAGTGTCCTAACTGCAAAGTGTATGTCGAGAAAAATCAGGGTTGTAACCACATCCATTGTAGGTGTGGGACCCATTTCTGCTATGTATGCAGAGGACCTCACCCAAATTGCCACTGCAAACGAGACATGAACGCTATTCCACCTGAGATCATTTAATTGCCAAGGGGAATGTGGCTGTGATAGCATTAAATCAGCATAATACATCATAATTATCAAAGTTTTGAACTGTTTTTTAGTATTATTTATGGGTTCATCTAAGTGACTACCTTTATTCCAGTTGCTTTCATGCACTCTTCGAGCTATTAAGTTAGGATTTTTACAGTGCGGATGACTCCTTCTGAACCCTCCACTAAACCGTACACCAGAGGCCTCCCTATAAATACATAATCAGCTCCTATTGCTAAACATTTATAAATATCTAAGCCTCTTCGAATACCTCCATCAACGTACACTTCTGGACGTTATCCTCTCCGTTTGTCTGCGTAGGTCTTTGATTTGAATATATCTTAAAGAATTTATACAGTAGCTCTCACAGTGTCGAGTTGTCTGCCACCATGGTTGGAGATCCAGATGGCCTAGACCTGTTGTTATGCGGCTAACTATGCATCTTCTACAGAGCAAATACCTTTGAGGATGATGGGTAGTTTTGTGTGTATTCTGATCCATTTAATGAAGTCCCAGTTTAGGCTAATATCCCTGTTGACTTGAAAGGCCTTTCTGTTAAGATTATCGTTGGAGGAAGAGCCTAAGCGAGTTTGTATTTCCTAAAGAATTTGAAATCGAGTGCCAGGTGGGAATGAAAACGATCTTCTAGCGTCGACTCTTCTTTTGCCTATGATTTGGGTATCCACAGTGACGACGAGGCCTTTAAATCCGTACTCTTCAGCTAGTTTAATCATAGTCTTAGTTATTTATCTGTCTTTGTTGATATACATTTGCAGTAATCTAAGCCCTCCTTTCCCCTTTTAGTCAACTACATAGCCATAATAGTACTTTAAGATAGTTTGACAGTTGATAACGTACTTAGAGTTAGACATATTCCTAAATGTGCAGATACACTAGAGGATATTGCTTAACCGAGTGGATGAGCTAATTTCTGCATCGCTGAAGGGGCAAATCCAACAGGTAGTTTACATTTGTGACCGAGCAGTGTTGTGGAAAGGTCGACTTATCCCTAATAGGGTATACCACTAGGCAATATGGAGTATTTCTAGAAACTGGAGTTATTCTCTTTAAGGGTGATTTAGTCATCGGCTCCTGATGCAAAATATCCGAAGACTTAGGGCGGTAGTTTGCGTGAGGCGTTTATTTAAAAATCTGACAGATGTTTGAACCTCTCCATCCGGATACTATTTTACTTAAAAATATTATGTATTTAATCTTGCCACAATTTATATTAGTTATTAAACTAAAGCAATATGGTGAAGGTCAACGTTCTGGCTGATTGCCTCAACTCCATCGTCAATGCCGAACGACGTGGCAAGAAACAGGTGCTCATCCGTCCAGTCTCCCTCCTCGTCGTTAAGTTCCTCAAGCTCATGCAAAAGCATGGTTATATCGGAGAGTTTGAAATTGTTGATGACCACCGCTCTAAGAAGATAGTCGTTGAGCTTATCGGCAGGATCAATAAGTGTGGTGTTATTTCTCCCAGATACGACGTGAAGCTGACTGCTTTCGAGAGATGGACAACCAACATCCTGCCCTCCAGACAGTTCGGATATCTGGTGCTATCCACCAACCAAGGTGTGTTCACTCACGATGAGGCAAGAGAGAGACACATAGGAGGAAAGATCATCGGATTCTTCTATTGATAAAGATTGATAGATATTTAAACTCTCGTTAGTGAATTGATGATTTAGTTAGTTTATTTGCAATATGTTATGTGAAAGGATAAATATAACTCAACTAATTCATGATTGGTAGTTGGTCGTTGGATTTTGTCTCTCATACTTCCGATGGATATCCTCTTTTTAGAGACGATCATGACAGTAAATGCAGACAGCGAAGTCACATATAGGCTAATTGTAGCAGAATCCACCACCAGCTGAAGATATTTTCTTACTGCAGAAATCACAGCAGGTAGAAGAAACTCTGAAATCTTTAATCATAAACAGATGACCTAGGGGACACTTACTGGTTGTAATTCCTTTGGGAGGTCGACATAGGCAGCAGTAGGCAGTATTGCATTAGGAACATTTTGAACGAACGCATACTTTATTGCACATGTAGCAAGTACCTGCCATAACTTCAGGAATGGATTCTATGTATGTGAGTTTATGACCTTCTATGCACAGGTATTATGCTTTCAGATCTTCCTCAGACTTTAGTTTATTAAGCTCAGGAGGAGCGTAAGGACAGACCGCTAGGTGCAACTCGAATGTTTAGGTAATTATATCTTATTTGCACTATGGACTGAAAGGGCAGGAAAGGAGTATACCTGTTCTCGTTTAAGGTTGGAGTTGCCAAGCACCTTATGTACATTTTTGAGGACATTTTCTTTTGTTCTTAAGCCACTTTAGTGCACATACCTTGCAGACGATAGTTTTGCACCCCTTGCATCGAAGTGGATTGGCAACAGGCTACTTACATATTAAGCAGTCATGTTGGTGTTGATCGTATTATTTGCTCTTGATGAGGACATTCTTATCGATACGTCTGAGCATTTGCTATTTCGTTGTATAACTCTACTCCATTTTGTATTTAATTATTATAACTAACAAGGCTCTGGACAAGTATTTAGGCTCGTTTGAATTAATGCTGCTGAAAACAAGCCGAGAAACGGCATTATTTTCGGACTGTAATTCAATAACTAAAGGAGGATACAACTTTGGTCGTGTCTCTATTTTCTCATGTAAGTGTATTGAAGATGCCAACTCATAATATGGTTATTCCTTGTATGAAGTACTGTTGAGCCGAAGTTCTCATGATTTGGCTAAAGTTATTTCCTATTGATTATTATTTGGAACGACAAATCAGTTTAGACTAAGTTATAAATAAGGAGATTTATCAATTGTCAATACACTCCTTTAGCAGCCATCTCCAACTTAACTCTATCGAAATATGTGGGATCAGGATATCCAAAGTGAGAGCTTCCTCCACTTGTGTGAGTCTTGTGGTGAATGCCATTCCAAACAACACAGTTCTCCATTCCTGTTGTTACGCTCGTTCCTATAGTGAATATTAACTTTCTGTCGAAAGCTGTCTTCAGTAATTTCAACACTTCGTTTCCTTCTGGGGTGTCAGGAAGATATGCTGTTCGATGAGTTCCTGAAAAGTGGATTCCGTTACGTACTCCTTCATTCATACCATAGTTGATTATGATTGTTCCCGGTGGGTATCCATCACATTGGAGTGCCTTATTTACTGTGGTTTTCATGATACCTGAGGGTTGGTCTCCAATCATGACACCGACTATGGTGAAGCATACGGGACATCTAAACCAATTTTTGTCTCCTATGAGTCCTCTGTAGCATCCTATGTGTAGGATGTGCCCACACTTAATTTGTACGATATCTTCATCATCCTATTTGTTCAACTAGTCTTCGTAGTTTCGTTTGGTGAACTAAAACTGACAAATGCAGCACTTATCATGGTCAGGGGCCACTCCTTGTAGCTCAAACTCAAAGGTGGGGAAGTAAGTGTAGTTTGAAATAGTCAAGAGCTTTTTATCTTTTCTCTGTTACTTTTTATTGAGTAATTAGACAAGATTGTCGATACTAGCGAACAGATTGTGAGTGTTCTGGAGGGTGTACTTACTGTTGAGGGTTACTTATTTAGCTTAGCCAACTACAGCAACTGCAAATGTTGATTTGGGAGGTTAAGGCTATTCGACATACATCTTGGAGCGCTTTTTAGTAACACGGACTGCCTTAGAAACCTACTTCTCAACCTACTTGGCTTTTTGGAATTTCTTAGACTACATCTTTTAAGACTTAGCTTTGGATTTAGTTCTCATGTTGCTACTGATAAAATTGTATATAATACCGGTAATATAAATCTATCTTTGATATTATTAACATATTTCAAATTCAATCTATCTCTTTTCAGCAGTGTTATCATCGTAACATGTTAATAGTGGTAAGTTGTTAAGCGATATGGTCTTTTTTAACATCGTCCAGAGACTTTACAGAATAAATCTACCTTTTTAATCTGTCTAACTGAGGGGTTGGTTAGCTCTATTATTGATTAAAGTTACACCTAGAATGATGGATTGGATTTATAATATAATTAATACTTGAAAACAATGACTCTGCGAGTGCTGGTTAAGGATGGAAAGTTTACAAAAGATACCAACTGGTTGTCAAAAATCGTAAGCATCTACTCACTCAGGATCCATTCGTTCTTATCAAAGTGGGGCCAACATCTCACAAGTCTCGAGTGTGCAGAAATTCAGGAAAAGACCCTGTGTGGATGGACTGGCTGTAGTTTTCTGCGACTAACGGACAGATGGCAGTTGAGGCCTGGGATAAAGGAATAGTAAAGGATAGTTCTCTGGGTAGTGGGAACCTCAATTTGAACAACATATACCAATACCCTAAAAAGTCATTTTAGGAAACTATTGTCCTAAACCACAATGGACGTTGTACGGGCGAGATTCATCTCACACTGCATTATAAAGGACCATCCCTAGCATCAACCATTCCTGTAATTTTGCAATAATAAAGTATTAAACTGCTACACAAGGTTATAACCCTTATACGAATCCACCACCCTATTCCAACCCAGAGAACTACACAATCTCAGGGACTATGGCCCAAATGTACGGACAGAACCAGTACGGGCCTTACGGTCAGGCGAGTTCCTATAATCCATTTCCCATGCAGAAGACATTCCCAGGATTTCAACCTTCTCAGGGTTACGTTGACATGCAAAAGATGTCTAACACTTTAGACAACCCACAGACTAACTTGCGAAAGATAAACTATGCGCCTAATTACGGATGATGCATTAACTTATTAGTTTTTTCAAATATGCAGCAATAACCCAAAACCAAACAGGAATACAAGGCCAAGTTGATGGCTACTTTACAGAGTAAGGGGCTAGATGATCAGATGAAGAAGGAGCTAAGGATGCACATACTAGACTAGCTCAAGCACCCCCATAAATCTAAACGCACTGATATCGGTACTGATCTCTACAAAAGAGTTATTGTCTCTTTGGTTTCTGAGTACATGCTGCTCAATGCTTACGAATACTCCAACTCTGTATATTTGCCATAGACAGGTTGTGAAGGGAAATGCCTTACTCGTTCATAGTTATAAACGTATTTTGGCGTATCGGCTAAGGGCGATACTGCACTTCTGGAGCACTTTGTGGGTATGTATTTACCAGGAAGTAAAGAGTTATTGGATATGGGTTGCCAAACGAACTAATTGGAGATGGGTATGAGTATGGAGGATAGAATGGGTCTTATAGACAGGAAATTTAGGAATACTCCAAAAGACACTCCGGATGCTGTGCCTGAGTTGGCTATTTTGAGGAAATAGCTTGAAATAGAGTTTAGGGAGCAAAAGGAAAGAGACATGAGAAGGTTTAGGGAGTTCGAGTTAGAGTCTGTGAGACTGGAGTAATTTGAGAGGGCAAAGAGAAAATATGATGAGATGAGGGGGAAGATAGAGGAGGGTTACAGGAAGAAGAATGATGAACTGCGTAGGAAGTAGAGGAAGATATTGGATAGTGAGGATAATCGTAGGAGGGAGTTCGAGATGACGAAGAGCCAATATGAGGACCAAATAAGAAAGGAGACAGAGTTGTTAGAGTTGAGGAGGATAAACATTTAGGAGCAGTCCAAGCTGTCTATCGCTGAGAAGAATATTGAAAGGGATAAGATGAACAGGTTTCAGGATGAACTCCAAAATAAAATCAGAGAATATGATAAGCTAAATGTGAAGGCTGCAGAAACAATTAAATACGAGGTGAACTTAGCTAAGTTGGCTATTCAAAAGGAGCACCAAGACAAATAGATGCAGACACTGGAGCGGAAGAAGGCGATAGATTAGGACTACTACAAAATGTTGTCCATAAAGGATTCAGTCCAATTAATAGAGAGATAAAACAGTAGATTGGTGGAGGAGAACAGATAAATCAGAAACCTTGTGAGTGAACTTCGGCAGCAGCTTAAGTAAATACAGGGAGAAGTCAAAGAGCTCCAACATAGGTTATAGCTCTCCAAAGAGGATAAATTAAGTTCGGATAGAGACGCCCAGGAACTCAGTTTTAAGCTGGAAAAGGAGGCGCAAAGAGTGACTAAGCTGATGCATTAACTGACAATTGCAAGGGCTAACTTGGATGAGGCAAGGGTATAGGTATAAAAATATAAAGCAAAAGAGATGGAGGAGGATATGCCAATATTGGACGTACCGGTTCCCACCCCCGACAAAACATCTTCTGCTGATTAGCTGACTAGAAAGCTGTAGGAGCTGAGGAGCAAGCGTAGGTTTTAGATAGAGAAGTTGAGGTTGATGCAGGATTGATTACTTTATGTACATATCACTGAGCTTAGTTTAGAAAATCTGCGTTGCCGTAGATTGACTTTATGAAGAGGGGAAGGAATATGTTAGTTGCTTAGTCCATTTTGCTAACACAGACCTGGATGGTTCTGCGGTCTTACTTGTGATAGCCTACTTGCTTCTGGCAGAACCGGGCGAATGTTAATATGTTCTTGCTGTTGATGTGACCTGTTATCTACTCTGAATATTCATCCTGCTGCTACGACATTCGATACTCTAGATTCTAATATTTATAATCAATCCCTTGTACTATTCCAGTGCTAGAGGATAGTTGTCCTGAATATTGGGTGAATATGCGAGTAAGTGTAAATGTAGAGTGGTTATGAATATTGAGTTATTAACTAAGCAATATGCAGTATTGCCAAAATATTTGCTAAACTCGCAAGATGGATTCAAAGTGCATTGAATTAAACTAGAATGAGGGGGAGAGGATATCATATGAGAGTGTTTGCTAAAGGATATGCTACGAGACCACAACAAACTACACAAAGAACAATTTCTATGAACTGTTCCCAGTTGACCCATAACTGGCAAACACCAAGAAGGAAGCATGCGATCAGTTACAGTTTCCCCTAAAGTCGAAGCTTTTACAGAGTTTGACCTACCCTTCATCAAATAAATGCTATTCGAAGTCAGCTGAAAATACTTCTAAAATATACCCTTCCCTCAACCAATTTGACATTAACCAAATATTGGAGCTGCCCTCTCTCAAGATAAAGTTTACGGAGAGTGTTAAGTGATATACTGAATGATTATATTTTAGGAAAATTGTGCTACTAGCAGAATAAAATAGTTGCTAATTGGAAAAGTAGCAGCAGTATGGGGGGTGATTTCAAGTCCTCCTTATTTTCTGATTGAGTAACTCGTACTACTCTTCGATGCTCCTGAGGACATCGGCAGGCAGGGCGAATCTAGCGTCAGTTGTGCACTCTCCCTGCATTTTGTGCCTCTGGGTAATATTGGAAGTTACCCCGTAGTTCTACCTCTCAGTTTTCGTCATTCCACCATGCTTCAGTCGTATGTGCAAGTTGAGTGATACTTACGAGCCGTAGCGCTTCGCACAGTTCTCGTAAGGACACTACATTACATCACATATTACGTGACAGTCTCTCTGAATTTATTCAGCCCTTCTACGCAGTTTCTTCTTCCTAATTTAGGGATTCTTATCTTCTGCTGCTGTAAGCCGGTTGTCGAGCTCAGCCATCCTGCTGGCGATAGCAACGATCTGCTCATTCAATTGTATGACTGTGCTTACCATGGAATCGAACTCAGGGTTTGAGTTAGGGGCACTCATGCAAGAACTAGTGGGAGACTCCATCGAGTTGAGGCCTTTCTCGGGAAGATTAGCAGCAGATTGAGGCAAATCCGTAATATTCTATGAGAAGCAAACCTTCAGCTGGGCTTACGTGTGGGAGGGTTGGAATGTGTAAGAGATGGCGGTATTAGTGGAGTAAGCGATCGAGCTAATCTGGATGGGGGTTTTGGTAGTTGTCATGTTCGATGGAAGTTATTATACTTTATAATTTTGAATACAAAACAAGCTATTTTTGAACTTACTTTATTTCCACAAATTTAGAGACCCAAATCAAAGTGAATTTAAGCCTATCTCCGTGCATAGGAACTATTATGAAAATGAGTCATTGTAGAATCTAGGTCAGACATAATACATAGCTTAAGTACGAAGTTTATGTATAGACTAATTAAAGCTCATACAATGTAAGATAGAAATCGGCTTGGATTTTGTCCTGATGGATTCAAATGTGAGTATATCTGCATTGATGAGAAGTGCAGGGCTCATGCTGTAATCTGTAACTAAAAACCTTCCTGTCGTTCCTGTGACAAATCCCATGTAGGATGCACACCTATCAAATGGGCTTAAGGCAGATAGATAATCGTAGAAAAGATATCTCAGAGGACTATCACCTATCACTTCATCAGTTTTGTAGGCTACATTCTACATCTAATTCTACAATTAGCTCGACGGGCGTATACAAAATGGTAGGATTGGAGGGACTCTCAGTGCTATGTGCCACTGATAGAAGAGGAAATTATGAAACAGGTATGCAGTAACAAAGCTAAACTAACTGGTCAGCAGCTCCATAAGTTTGTTTATAGTGAGCAGTAAAGATGTTATCATTGGTTGACTCTATCTATCCTAATTGGAGTTATTGTTGGTGTGGGAGTATACGCGAGTATGGAAAGTGTAGACATTGAGGCTTCAAGTGATATAATAGTGAATGTGACTAACTTTACTGAGCAAGTACCAACACCGGATCATATCGGTGTATAGATCGATTAAAAACTGCAATACTCTCTTAACAGCACAATAACTAAAGATAAGTAGTTTGTGTCCAGTTTGTTCGATAAGAAAATAGCATAGGTAAAGCTGCTTTACAAGGCCAGTGACTATGGTTTTTCAACAGGAGTGTTTCACAAACTTTGTGATAATAAGTCAAATATGATGGTTCTGGTCCTCAATAACTACGAAAAAAAGAGGGCTTTTGGAGCATACAGTCCAGTTCCCTTTGAGTCTTCAGTAGGATATGAACACACTCCAGACCTCAGTGGCTAGACATTCTTATTTTCAATTAGCAACAAATAAAAGTATCCCATACTCCCTCATTAAAGATAAAACGCCCTCTACAATTCTGAAGACTGGGGACCGGGTTATGGGAGTGGGTGTGACCTGAGAATATGTGACCACGCGGACAAACAAAAGAAGAGCTACATAAACTTTCCGTCAAGTTTCCATAATCCCCAGGAGAAAGACGAAAAGAAGGCGAGATATCGATTTACAGGAGTACCGTTTGATGGAGGGTTTTTAATATCTGAGTGGGAGGTACACCAAGTGGTATTTGAGGGGCAAGTTGATGTATAACTTTGAATGAGTTTACCAATCAATCATCTTCTGTTTGTGTGAAATCGATGCTTTGGACGATCTGATGGTAAATGGCTGATAGATCGTTGAGTTGAACAGACATTTGAATTTAAGCGGTCGATACGTTGGCGTCAACTTCGACTACACCAACACCACATTACATGAGCGCTTAGATGAGAATTCTGCCGAAGGGATAGTATTAGTTTATTGTCTTTATGGCTTCTCCTAGACCTCCAACTATTTCTGTTTTGAACTCCTTCTCTTCTATCGAACTTTGTGGAGAGATTTAAAGTTTTTAGGTGTTTTCGAACTCCAAATCAATGTCTGCTGCTCGAGTATTGCAGAAGTACAGGGCCATCATCTATGGTTCTAATAATTAGTGACCCTTGAAGAATGATAAGAGGTCTTGAGGGTTAGCCCATGTCAGAAGGCGGTTGAAAGCCTTTGTTACTTGTTCGTTAGTCTCAATGTTGAGCTCTATTTACAAATCTTTCGACAAAAAGTCATACATAGTTTAGTTAGCTTATACGGGTGACACGATGTTTTTAAGTGAAACTCCGGATCTCAAATGCAAGGAGCCGTTGAGTTCGGTGGGGGATTCTGTGAGCTGATCGGTGAAACCCACCATTAAATTGATTATGTAGTCTAGTTATTGGCATTAGGAGCAGATGGTGAGGATAGTTCGGGGGCCTTAGGCTTTGGGTTAGAATTTGATGTTTTTGAATATGTACTCTGATTCCGGTATCTATAGGATCAATGTTTATTTCAGAGATTTGTGAAATTCGTTAAATGCTTCAACCAACTTAGTTGCCTTTTATGGGGAGTCCGTCGGGAATACGACTCTGACTCTGTTTTCTAAATAAATATGCTGCTTACGTGGAACAATGATTGCGTGTTTCCTGAATTTTACATCAATCTTATTCGCAAGTTCGCTAGGATGACCGATCTTCACTCTTATGCGAGAGCGCATCGGTAGACTCTTCAACTAAACTGGGGCAGCAGATGGTTCTCCCTCTTAGTGTCTGGGTTGTTACTTAAATTTGATGAACTTTGTAATGGCTGAGGTACTTAGGAGAGTAGCTAGTATTTGAGCATGAACATAGGGATGGATTTGTTGAGGAATGCGGTGTAGTATTCTTTAGAGTGATCAAGATCAATTCTACCGACGTTCTGCCCATCGTAGTTGATTCGATCAATGACCTCTCTGGCAAAACCCGAGTAGAAATTGGGATCGAACTTTTTGAAGAAGTTGAAGAAACCCTCGTAGTCGAGGTAGCCGTCTTTATCCCCTGCTGCCTTCTCAAACTCCTCTTAGAAGCCTTACATATATTATTAATCCTTATTGATTCTGCTCAATCGTATTTCTGATAATTTAGGTGTAAAAACATAACTTGGGAACTCTAGACAGGAAAGGCTCATAATTTTAACTTAAAGATATAGATAGGGAAGAGAAACCATACGATAATATTACTGGACCAAAAAATTCAATAAAATCATGCCAACAATTATGAACAATTTTTTACACAAAAATTAGTGTTTGGTTGTCAATTACCCATCGATTGTTTCCCTTGTTTTGCTGAATATGAGTTTTTTAAGTTGGTTGAAATCTGTCTGTTTCTAAATTCTAGCATCATAATATTCCCATAATCCACTGCAATAGATATTAGTCAAAATCAACACAGACATCATTTTCTGGTGACTGCAGTCTGGACTCTGTAATTCATACTCATCATAGATTTGTTAACTATTGATGTCAATGGCCTATTCTGCGTCTTAACTTATGCTTTTGAGAGTTACTTCTGGTTATTCTGGGTATTTCTGCGTCCAGTCCCAAAGATATTAAAGGAATACTCAGTTTATTTATTACTTTGATTTCTAAGAGAATACTCGCACATCTTTTTGTCTCTTAAACCCAATATTTATTTGGGCTCTTCCTCTTGTATTGCTCCAATAGGTGTCAGACTCTATCTATTAGGTACCTTGCTGGTGTTTGTGTGCTTTGGTTTACTTTTCAGTTGTGGCTTGCTGGTGGGTCTGGGAGAACGATTTGGCTTTTTAGCCAATATTAGATCGTTTACTACTCCTAAGTCTATTTCGTTTATGGAGATAAGTTTGTCCTGTTGATTCGATTCTGCTTAATTATTTCTCGATGGAACACTATAAGGGTTCATTGAGTCCCTTCCCAGAGAAATCTAAAGTAAATGCAAACTTACTGGTTATACATCGTCTTTCCAAATGTTAAGCAGTTTAAATCGAGACTCAGGAATGTCATGACGTGGCTTACTATGCTGCACTAGAAGCAGTTATCTTTTGATGGTAAAACTGGCCTAGAACTTATGGAATAATCGACCGAGCTGTCTTCGCCTTAGCAAATCCTCGCTCTTGTTAACTATTTAAGTAAGAATGTCCTGAACTGTGGTTTAGGAATTCAGAAAACCATAATGTTCCATAGTTAAGGAATAAAGACATTAATTTAACTAAAGAAAGGTTCATAAATTAAATCTATGCTAATCAATCAATTGCAGTTGCAAGTCACTGCCTTGGCCCAATAGCTTCCGCTGTTAGGATAATATTCGTAGTTAATTCTGTCGTTCAGGTTGAAGTTCCTCCTGCCACTACCATATGTTCTTCTTGTGCATCCGTCAAGTCCTAAGTTCAGTCTACCGTCAACTGTGATGTAGTCAGAACCAATTGCTGTCACAATTCCTGAGCCAGGAGTGAAAGTGACTCCTGAAGGATAGCCGCTGCATCCGCTTCTTCCTCTACTTCCTCCTGAGACAATAGTCCCTGAGCCAGTACTCACGATGGATCCGCCGTCGCCAGTGTTGATAATAGTCCCTGAAGGAGTTGAAACGACAACACTTCCTGAGTTACCATCGGCAACAACAGTGCTACCGCCTGCAACAGCAGCAATACCACTTCCAGAAGTAGCGATAATGTTTCCTCCAGTGGATCCATCGTTGTCATAGTCATCGCTATCGCTATCGACAGTCTGAATGGTAGGGATGACATAAAGTTGACTGGATGGATTTTGAATGATTGGGCAGAAGACAACATAGCTATCAGAGACAGCTTGATTGACTTGTTGGATAATGGCTTTGGTGTAGTCTTGGACGATACCTGCAATATAGTACCCAAGATTCTGGAGCCCAAGGTTAATCCCTCCTAAAGTTGAACCAGAGCCAGTGGAACCAGAGGGAACCAAAACATAAGTTTGGGAACCTGAATTTCTTCCAGTTGATGATCTGTAGTTGATGGTAACTGGAACCTCTCCCCGCCAGTTGGAGGGAACATTGAAATCGAGATTGGATCCACTGACAGTAGCCCAGTTAGGTATTCCGCTGAAAGTGTAGGTATATCTCTCCCTGTAAAATCCTGGCCTGCCGTTTCTGTCTACAGCTCCGCAGGCGAAATTTAGAGAGTTTCTGCGGCCTCTGTTGAGGGAGATACGGTTGCTTCTGACGAAACCTCCACAGAGAGCTCCGACAAGCAGCATGACTAATAATAAAGTCCTCATTCAAAATCAACAAATATTATTATCGAAGAGCCCTTCAAAAAACATTTCAACTCTTTCTTACTGATTTTCTAAGGCTAAGACCAGCACCCCTAGAGCTTCCTTGTGTAGGGTTTTGAGCATATTATCTGTCCATTTTCATGGCGAAGCGTCAATACTGAAGTTTGATGTAGCACTATTATAATGATTGGTATTTGCTTAATTACCTCATTTCAGGTTTATTTATTCCTAGGCGAATCTAGAAGGTGGCTCCCTTGTTATACAATATTCCTCATCAAAATTGCCGAGATTTCTCAATCCTTATCATAAAATCAAGGGATATCCTCGATAGTTGAAGCCTCGAATTGAAGGAATAATAAGGGGTATCGATCGGTGAGTATTTTAGCTTAAACGGGGACAGTTGAAGTGGTTAAAAAGAACAAAAATGTGTGTATCTAGTATTGAATTGTATTGTCAAAAGCTAAACAAATCTTATCAGGGCTTATGTAATTATGAAGTATTTGTATGATTGCGCCCAGTATGAGAGGAATTTAAGCGGGGAGTCTTCTGCCGGTTTGTGTGCATCATTAAGTCAGAATAGTTGGAGTACTTTATGAGGTATTTTACTAAATAGTTGTCCTGTTTGGTCAGATCTAGGAAATGGCCCCGACTTTGGGCGGTGTAAACAGCCTTTTAGACATTTTTATTTGAGAGATTGAGTTTGCCACTGTACCTCCAACGAGTGGCCATCAGCTTAAAATGACATTAAAGCTGCTTCATGCAGAAGGGATACTTCTCTAAATCCTAAAGCTCTGCCCAACCCAGAATAACTTCAAATATGGCTTTTTCTCTAACCGATATTTGACTTAGATTTTTAGTACATTACCCGAGATATTTCTCAATAGATTCGATTAAAGAGGCTTACTCTCCAGGCCGCAATCTTCTCTTTACCCCGGTACCGTATATTTCATTTAACCCTGTATCGATGTGTCTTAGTTATATGTTTCTAGGATTAGGAAACCAAGTTCTCTCTCTTTCGACTTCCATCCTGTCTTCTCTATCCAAACACATTATCCAACCCTTTAAGATGTCCTTCTAGTATGGACTCATGTGGGCGCTGGTTGGATCTTTACCGAGTAGGTATTTGAGTATTACGCTCGATTGCTAACTGTAGTTTTAGTATAGAACGAAGCCTATGTCGAAATTCTGGTAGTCTAAAGAAGCGACTTCAGACATGTCCTGATATTTCTTTTTTTTCTTGGGTCTCAGTCTACTGTTGTTAGAAGTGATAGATTTAACTTCATCTAAACTCTCCCCTCTATCTGTATCCACTTCCCTTTTTAGTCGAGACTCCCTTACGTATCGTGATGCGGTTGTAATTAATTGGCACTTGGAGGGGAGTTTGATTTTTTTAGAGGGCTTCATCGCGAGATATGCGTCGATAGCGTTGAGGGTAGGGTCGGAGAACTGGAGGAGTTTATCGAGGGGGATTTGATCGGCCATTTATAAAATTATTAAGGGAGGATGGCTTATAATCGGTTAATTGTTATGCTTAAAACCATTCTCCTATGGGTGGCAATTACAGCCCAATAATTAGGCTGTCCTGTTTGGAATTATTAAAAGATATTTATGTAGCCTCTAGTCTAAACATCATTCTTAGAAGTATCCTAAGGCAGTGATTTCTCGCTCAAAAACATACCGTTCGGGGTGTTCTCAACCAAGGGCACACATGGGCATCATAGACCTGCAACGAGAATAGGTAATTGTTGACTGATTTAGGTGATTGGGTTATTGATTTGTCCAAAGTGGAAGAACTTGGTCTGTTGAACGGCAACCTAGTTAAGGAACTTCATCAGGCAGGGCATAAGATCTTCGATAAGTCAGTCCTAAACTATTTTATGGGTTTGGGGAGAGCTTATTGGTTGGAAGTCAGGAAGACATTACAACAGCTCTTTAGCAAAGATTCTCCTTTAAAAGACGATAAAGAGAAACTATCTGCAATCCTACACAAGAATTAAGACATCTAAATGCACCTTCCTGCCCATATTGGAGACTATACAGACTTTTACGCGTCTAGAAATCATGCGTTTAATGTTGGATCTATTATCAGAGGACCATAAAACGCCTTATCAGAGAACTGGGTTCACATTCCTATTGGTTATCATGGAAGGTCGTCTTCAGTTGTTGTGAAGGGTGATGTTATCAGACCAAGAGGCCAAGCTAAACCACAAGATTCTAAGACGCCAGTGTTTACATAATGCAAGAGACTTGATTTCGAACTCTAAATGGGTTTCTTCATTGGGGGTAAGACCAACCATATTGGACATCCCATAAAGGTGAATAATGCGTGGGAGAATATCTTTGGGTTTGTGTTGCTGAATGATTGGTCTTTTAGAGATTTTCAGACATGGGAGTATGTTCCCTTAGGGCCCTTCACAGCTAAAAACGGAATTACAACGATTTCTCCCTGGATAGTAACGTTAGAAGCATTAGCTGATGCAAAAGTCTAACTTCCTGCCCAGGATCCCACCCCTCTTGAGTACCTTCAATAAAAAGAGCATAAGTCTTATGACATACAGCTAACTGTGGAGCTATCTAATGGAGAGACAAAAGAGTAGATAGTTAAATCCAACCTCAAGCATCTCTATTGGAGCTGTGCTCAACAACTTAGCCACCATTCGATAACGGGATGCCCTATGAATCCAGGAGATCTTTTGGGTACCGGAACAATCAGCGGCACTGAGAAGGGTAGCTACGGATGTCTACTATAAATAACATGGGGAGGAAAAAATCCAATCAAATTTGGATAGGGTCAGAGGATATTCTTGCAGGATGGAGATGTAGTCACTATGAAGGGCACAACCAATAAGGGAGTCGGATTCGGAGAGTGCAGAGGGAAGATTGTTCCTGCTTTGCCCTTAACTGAGTATATATGATAGACATTATGTGTTAAGCAGAGTTTAGTTAATTAAATATTTTGGTATGAGGACATTAAAGAAGGCGGATAAATCTAAGTCATTTTCGGAATACAAGAAGTAAAATGAGAAACTATTACCGAGATAGTTTTTCAGACAGGAGGTCGTGTAGCTCTCTAAGCAACTGCTCGGGAAGATCATAGTCAGAGAATTAGAGTAGGGGACTATTCGGGCTGTCATAGTCTAGACATAGGCTTACAAAGCTCCCTTAGATAAAGCGTGCCATGCTTACAACAGTAAATGAAGTAATAACTCAGATAAGAAAACTGAAAGAACCAAATATTTTTGGCTAGATGGAGGCAGTCTTTATATTTACACAATTTACATGCCGACGAACATTTGCTTAAATGTGGTGGCTGGTAAAGAAGGAGAACCCTAGGCTGTGTTGCTAAGGGCAGTATAGATTATCTAGGGATTGGAAATAGTGAAAAAGCTCAGGAATATTAAGAGCTCTAGTTTGGCAGATTTGTCGAATGGACCTGGAAAAATAGGTCAAGCTTTGGGTATCGACAAGGATAAAATGAATGGGATAGACCTGTTGTCTGGAAAATGCAGGATCGTCGATGGGGGAATTAAAGATTTTGAGATGGGGATATCCAAGAGAATTAATATTGACTATGCTGAGTAGTGGATCGACAAGTAGTGGAGGTTCTTTGTAAAAGATAATCCGTTTGTTTCCAAAATTCCATCTAAGAGTAAATCTAAATCTAAGGCCAAGGACAATTAAGAAGTGAAGAAAGAAAAATGAAGGATTTATGATGACATCTATGTCTATTAATTAATTATTGGTTTATGAGTAGCAGATGGAGTGTTACACAATCAGAACTTGAACCTCTTATTTTTGGATTTTGACCTTTAGTGGTTAGGAGACTTTTTTGGTGTTGCACAACTCTACCGAACAGAAATCTTGACTATTGTTTTTGTGCTCTACTGACCTGGAGAATTTCCATTCCTGGTGTTCTTATAGGATGCTTTAGAAAAGTAATTATACAACTATTTCTTCTTTGCTGAAGTGTACAAGTCATCCGCCTCTACAGTCTTCTTCTCCTCCAATCTGATTTTCTAAGGTTACTATTTTGTTGGAGACCTACTATTCTACCTTATCACTTGCCGAATAAGTCCAGGAATTCTCTAGTATATAAGTGGAGTTTGAGTTGAAGCATCCAGTGACTGATTGTGCTATGGGTTTGTAATTACGATCACTGGGTACTGAGTACGTGAGTTCTCTTCAGTGTACTTAAGGGAATATTTCATTTAATCAGAAGATTAGCTGAGTCTTTTGTCGTTTAAATAGTATTTTTACAGACTATCCTCCAGACTTTACTGAGAATGGCTCGACGCTCTCCTCTGATAGTCAGTCTCGTATTTCTCAGTTAAGTCAGAGATTAGCTCAAATTGAAGTTTTACTTATGATATGGTTGGGAAGTACACAGCTTAGTTTATAAATGTTAATCCTAATAAGTGTAACTAAAGAAACTATCGTCTATTGGCTAGTTCTAGGATACCATTATGAGTGATTCCTCTAGTTATGGCATTCGATCTCCAAGTTGAGCATATCCCTTCGAGTACACCTTATTAGTTGAACCTTCCCATACACTGAGGTTGTAGCTGCCTATTGAGGACGATTCCCAGCCCTTCTCTAGCTCCACCGCTTCTAACAAACCCTAAGTACTTGTGTCTTCCATCATCCACCATTCTAATGTTGGTTTTGGACTCAAATAGAGGCATTACGGTTGTTAGGTACTCCTAAAGATTTTTAATCTCAACATCGTAACTCAATCCAAGAAGGTTTCTAAGGCTGGTCATCTTCGTGTTGTTGTAGTCTAGTCGACTGACCACAGCAAGATTCTGCTGGTTGCTTCCCTGATGCTCCAATAAGTAAATTACACAATTCTTTTAGCTAACAGCCAGGAATGTCCTCGATGGAACACCGTTTTTATATACACCGACCACTCTAACCGAGGGACTGTCGATGCTGATGATGCCGTGTAGCTTTCCAGAATTCCAAATACCGTATATTTTCATGTTTGAGATACCAAGGAGTATAAAGGTGTTGCCATTGAGTTTGTTATTGTGCCAGTTGCTAAGGATGAAGTTTCCGTTATCGTCGATTACGATGCCAGGTCCATTTCTCCTATCCTAACTGACCAGTCCCTGATACCTACCATTTCTGTAGTCTAGTTAGCCCAACATAATATGAGTAGATCGTTGGAGATTATATAAATTAGGGGATGGTAAGGCAGATATGATAATTTACTGTTTTTAGAAATGGAATATTCTCCCACTCAGGCAATGTCCAATAAGAAGAAATTAGACTCAGCAGTTTCAACAGCTGAGGGATGGTCTCCGTTGGTTTCCGTTCGCAAAGAAAACCGCAAGGAGACCACTAAGCAAAGCCACAGCTTATTTAAGAAGCTTACTGATATGAATGAGGAGTTAGTGGAATAGAATTTGAGACTGGGGAAACTCTTAAAGCGAATAGTTGAAGACAAGCAGGACTCTCTGGTGGAAAATGAGTTCAGAATTGAATCTTTATTCAGTGATTGTTTGACTCCCAAATAAAAGATTAGGAAGCCAACAGATAAAAACACTAAGCTTTGGTTTCTGAGCAACTCGTTAAAGTTTAGATGATGTTTTGTTTAATATAATGTTTCATCAAATGGTGATTATGTAACACTGGTTTCAGTTATTTTAGCATTTATCAATTGCTATTTCACAAAACGACTATCAAAGCAGAAGGTTGTGTCTCTTTGGCATCAAATCGATGATGGCTCCTTCGCTCTGTCTGTATGCTTTAACCTCGGGAATTTAGTATACGTTATCTCTAATTTGCTTCAACTTTGTCAAATCGTTCGATTAAACTGGAAATATCTATTATATGAGACTCACGATATCTGCCAATCTGAAATCTACTACGGATAGTCTGTTGATTGCCCATTAGTTGCCCACTTATTTGTTTAGAGTTCCTACTGTTCGCTTTATCTTCTACCATACCTATTCTTTCTTCTCCTTCCAATTCTCAGCGAATATCAATGGGGATATGGCCAGCCATAGATCGTGCAGCACAGATATGAACATATCTACTGCTAACTGCTACTCGATGGTAGTGCCAAGGAGTTAAGGATAGCCCCATCTTCGGGGAATGTATTTGATGATGGCGGTGGTTTCGGTGACTGAGATGACCCCGTCAATAAGGTATGGGAGATTTGGGAATTTTAATTAGAGGGAGAGCTTGTCCTTGCCGAACCACTCGGATCTATCGTAGTAAACCTTCTATTTCCATGGGGCTCCGACGTAACAGAGCAGGTATCTACAGATTTGTCCGTTGCCAGCGAGAGGCCAATAACCTAGTATTGCTTTTTTATCCATTATATGGTAAAGTATAACTGACATCAAAGGAACGATTATTCATCTATTTCATATTTGAGTTGCTTCAACAATAGGGACCATACTCATAACAATAGAATTCTTGCAGTAAATGGTTATATTAAATTGGGTAGATGAGTAAATTCGGGAAAGTGTTGGATGTCGTCACATAGTTCGATCTTTTCGCCCCCAACGTCAACCTTCGGTATAAGTCGGACAACGACTACAAAACCCTAACAGGAGCAATAATATCCCTGGCACTAGTGATTTTCTTTGCTGTGGTGTTTATCACCAAATTTGGAACTATGCTCGATAGAACGGACATTTCGTCATCTATTGTTAGGCTAGAAGAGACCAACCCCTCGCTATACAATACATCGACTTAGTCCTTTATGTTTGCAATCGGCGTAAATATTGTGGTTATGCAGTTGACTGGCCTCGATATGAATAGCGGAAACAGGTACTTCAATGTGTCGGCAACAGCAACTTCGACTGTTAATGGTTCGAGGGTTAAGAAAGCCTTTTTACTTACTCCGTGTACATTGGCGATGTGGAAAGACTTAGGAGATAACTTTGTTTACCTATACAATAAATTGGGGTTTTCCAAATGGCTGTGTGCTGACCTAGGGCAAGTAGTCTAACTGCAGGGCAAGTATTCTTCGGATGTGTTTAAATACATTAAGATAGCTTTGGGAAATTGTGGAGGTATTGTAAATGGGCAGGGCTGTAGAAATAGTACTGAAATCTCAGCATATATCACCAAAAATGAGGTGTTTAGTTTTAACTTTTACTTTGTCAATAGTTTAATCAATCCCGACGATAAGACGCCAGTCAGTTTGTATCTAGACGATACCAATAACTTCCCCTTTAGTCTGGTGTCTGGCACCTCCTGCAATTTCTATCTGGAGAGTTTTCAAATTACAACTGATAATAGTCTTATGCCTATTGAAGATATCGAGGTCACATATGGAGGGATAGCAACCCAACCTGCCCAAATGACCATCTATCAGGCCTCGCAAGGGGAGTATCTGAGATTCTATGTACGAAAATCCCCAATATCATCAAAATATTCTAGAACATTCTTCAGGTTTGATGATCTACTCTCCTACATCGGTGGGCTATTTGGTCTGATTGCGATGGTCATTCAGATTCCCTTACTTTACTACAATGTGTGTTGTTTCTAGCTAGATATGGCTACAGAGTTGTTCGTTTACAAAGATAAAGATAAAAAGGATCAAACAAAGAAGGATGCTGAGGTTACTAGTTAAGCCAACCAAGTCGTATGTAGAGAGGGTTCAACTTCTCAGATTGTTGTTAGTAAGTAGGATAAGGAGAAGTAGCAGTTGAGGCATTCAGTAAATTCATTTAACTTCCTGATGTTCATGGGCTACATTCCCTTCTTTGTCATGAAGTCTCTAGGTTGGAAGTCTCTGGAGTCGAAGAGATTTACCCCCTACTACGAGGCAATTAAGCAGGTGAGAAAGCAAATTGATATCGGCAGCATAGTACAGAGAATGGTGTATACTGACAGAGTTACAGGTACAATTCTGGACGAGAGTCAGCGCAAGTTGCTGCATATCTATCCGAAATAAAATATCTATCAGCTGAAGGAACAGAAGAGCGGCTGGAAGTTGAGATAGAAACTCAAATAGGCATTCATAAATGAAGATATTCAGGGAATCCTTAACATAATCGTGCCTTAAATTTTGGGACAACCTCAGAACTCCAATATGGGAGAAATTAAGGAGGCTTATCTGAATTTATTAAAGCGTAACGATAAAATCAGCAAAAGAATAATCGCTAATCTCGATCCCTAAATCGTTAAATTGTTCTTAGAGCCTAAATCAACGGAACTGGGCAGTCCACTTAAGTTGTTCGATACGAATAACTCTGCAAAAACTATTCCTTATGATACAGGAGTTGCTGATCAACTGATGATAAACGAAACCTCTGAAATGGGGAGAAAGAGTTCTCTGAAAAAGTCCAACAGAATTAAGAACAACATTAATATAAATTTTGACCATGAACAGAGTGGTAGTGAAGTAGGAATATACAACTCATCTCTCCCGTTTGAGTTCGTTGATATTGAACCTGGAGGTGAATGAGCTAAATACATGATAATACATTCTTGGTATTAGATTGAACAGAAAGTATAAATAAGATAAGTATGCTCAAAATCAAGTATAAGTTGTCAACAGAAAATATTAAAATAGGAAGCATTTGACATGTATCAGATATTGTCGATAACGTTGTCGTCGATTTTCTTGGGAACGATGGGTTCATTATCAACTGAGCTGTCGTCTGAATCGTCCGAAGAAGAAGTGTCGCTGCCACTGTTTTAAGAATCCTCGTTTCGCTTAACATCCTTAAACTCAATGTCGTCTGATGTTTAGTTGACTTCGATGCTCTCAGGAATTTCCTCCATAGCTTTAAGCTGGCGGACTTCCTCTGGAGTGTATTTGAGAATGATGTCACATTTTTCGTTTTGAAATTCCCTGAGGCTGACTAGGACAACGTCACCAGCCATGATCCAGACTCTCCTTTTCATTTTTCCTCGGATAGTTCCCATACGCTTGACATTGTCGAAGCAATGAACTTAGAGTCTGCCACTGCCCAACATTTTGATGACCTGACCGTAGACAGTGCCTTATTCTTTGGTGACGAGTTATCGTTTCATTTGGGTTTTGTTATTACCTCTCCTGTAGTTCTTACCACCTCTACCTTTATTCTTTGGCATTTGAAATTGGAAATTAATATATGTTGATGTTGAGTTGGGGAGTTAAATAGCCAATCGTAATAAGAATTAGTTAGGGACCCTATAAATATAGCATTAGCCATTGTGATGGATTAATCCAATTAATAAAAGAGTTTTGTATCAGTGAATAATTAACATTGATTTGCTGTAAAGAGGATACTAATAGTTATTTAACAAATGTTTGGATCTGGAATAAATAATGCTGAGCTGAAGAGTGATGAAGATAATTAGTTGATATTTTGAGGTAATTACACTGGAGATTGTAAGTTTATTATGGATTTAACTTAACCATTAACAAACCATAAGCTAGATAGAACTCTTACTTAAGAAATCAAACATTAGGGAACTACTATCATTTACTAATACAGACAGGCGTAAGATCTTTACCATACTTCATAATAATCTAAGCTTAAATTATCAATAAGAAAGATCAAAAAAGGCAGTTTAATTTTAGCACCTATAACCTTATTTTGAACTTATTTCAATTGCTTCAAGATCTTTCATAAAGCTATGGAGTACTTTTTATAACATAAATTTAGGCTTTCGATTTTATCATAATAGAATTGGAAGCGAGGCATTTCTCCTGTATTTATCATCTAAAAATTGGAGCAATGAAAATAGCCTTAGTCCATTGTCGCTGCACTTTAGCAGTGTTTAGATATGAAGATATGTCAAGAAAAGTAGCATAATTTAGCATAAATACCCTTGAACACAGAAAACATCACTCAACTCAGAAGATGAGTCTTTATATTCCAAGATAATCGTTATTAATTCCCTCCACTTCCATAATATCTGGCGAACCCTTATAGCACATAAACTAATTGATCTCCATGGGTTCTTAAGCCAACTCTAACCCTCCTGAGCTTGAGATTGGGCTATTTCCAAAGGGGCTGTACACCTCGTTGCTGTCAGAGATAGTGCTGTCAGTTTTTGTCTCCTTCGACAGTTTCCTACGGCTCTTACGGATTATCTTCAACTTTAGGGTAGACCTTTCCTTGGAGGGTTTGGATTCCTAGTTGGTGGTCTTGGTTATTCTGCGCTATTGGAATGCACGTGCCTATTGGACGAATTTGAGTGTCTCATTAAGATCGTAAGGACTTCCAAAAAGAGAAGCATCGGGGTGGTGTTCTGAGTTGTGAGCGGCAATTTCTACTCCTTTTTTGACCATCTGAAGGCCCTTTATGAGTTAGGCGTCATGGGGAAGTTTTTAAGTTATACATTTCTGGAGGTTGGCTAAGTCGGCAGTCCAACTCTCAAGGGAAGTGGGCAGTTAGTTGTGCTAATTAAACCAGTTAGCTTTGATGGCAGATGGTTCACCCGTCATTCTAGTAATTGAGTTATATATTAGAAATGAGTCGCATCACTAAATGCGCAGTTATAATACACATCTCTACTGCATTGCCTTAGACTCTCAGAAGATACTCAATAGAAGCTTAGTTACGAGTGGGAATAGGTTGAGGATTGAGATACGACGAATTATAAATTTCGGCAGCTTGCGTTAGAATAAGGTTACCAATTTCGAGATGGGATGATATTTTTGGAAATCGTTTCGATACATTGGTGAGGGATGACAGATTTAACTGAGAGAATAACAGGATACTACAAAAGAAATGGATAAAGTTTGTATTATTGACGTATCAAGACTAATGTGATAGAAAAAGTTAGGAACTTCAGATCATTATACGACAATAATAACTCATACAAAAGACACAGTTTAGTTGAAATCTATTTTGAAACTGTTTGGCCTCAGCCAATTTCTTGGTTCAATTACGTAACGTTCGGGATGTTCGATTGGCGAGGGGTTTGTAGCGGGTAAATTTACTCTCAGCGTACTGAGTAGTATGGTTCTGTACTGCTTTAACTAATATTGATACCTAATTCCAATTTCTTGACATTTTTCAAACGGAGCAGTTGGTAAGCTCCCTAGTTCCCAATTAAGTTGTTAACTGAGTATTATTAAGAAGTACATATTACAAGGTGCTACAACTGCACCAATTTAGAGAGATGTTTGGCTCCCTAAATGCCAATATTATTGCGAAGAAGTGTAAGTTTCTTCAGAAAAGGGAGATGCGACAATATTTGAGCTCCTTAATCGCCAACATGTGCCTATTCTATTTGAGTTGATGAATACTAATTGTAAGTTAGAGTAAAGGAAGACGGACGCATATTGCTTTAAATATTTTGGTGTTGTAGGAGGCTAAATAGGCTGGTGTATACATCTCCAAATTTACAGGCGTTCTGTCTTTCTATCAATGAGCTATACATCGCTTAATGACAGTTTGGTCATAGCTATCTCGTAGACTGGGCCTTGTTTGAATACAGTATCCATAATTAGATAATATGAAAATTATATTCAAATATCCTTGAGAAGAAGCTACTTCTCGAAGTCTAAATGGGCCTGAGGGAGTTTGTTCAACCGTCGGTATGCCTATCCTCTCCATTTGAAATATTCTGAGTTTCGTTGGTACTTAGTTATAGCCTATGTGAAGTCACTTATGGCATTTTAATTGAGATTTAACTTTAGGAAACAGTATCCACGCATGAAGTAGTATTAGTGTTGGGGTTGGATCTTTATAGTTGTTGTTAACTCTTGTACAGCCTGCTTCCACTCTCCGATTGTAATGTAGGAAAGCCCTCTAAATAGATAGGCGATATCACTATGAGGAGATCTTCTAACAGCTTATTCCAGGTCTTGGATGGCCTATTCTTTATTGTTTAGAAGAGAATTGCAATACCCTTTGAG
>JAOXNN020192893.1:0-24979 GCA_028571205.2 Hydropsyche betteni | reverse complement strand
AGAACTCGAAGCTAGATAGGTAACGACTGTTCCATAATCTTTTCGATTGGACCTCCTGCAACACTCTTTAGGCTTGGCTTAGGGAATATTACTATGGGTGTTACTTAAAGAATACCAGTTGGTCTCTTTACTTGATGAAGCTTTTTCTTATTTTAAGGTAGTGCCCAAAATAGGCGTCTTTCTGCCTGTCCAGTTCCTTAAGGATCTCGTCTCTAATTTGACTGGTTATCTAGCTGAAGAACTGTTAGTCTCTGTTCTTGTCGAGTATCTATTTAAGCGATGCATCTATCTCTTAAATCATCTTTGTATTAGTTAATATTATCTCGTTAGTTGAATATTATCTCACTACACGTAGAATTAAATTGTATGCCGGTTTAACTAATTTAATAGTTACGTAAATAATAATTCAAATACGTATAGAATGAAAGGAACAAGGACCCGTCTCGCTGCAATAGTAGCTTCGTACGCTATACTAGCAGTTGGTGTAGCTGCTGCAATATGTACCCCTACGTTAACTCAGTTGTGGGAATCACCAGCAAAACTTTCTCCAAATATTTCATTGGTCAAGCCTATTTTGACTTTAATACCCTATATCGATAGTCTGTCAATGCTACCTGCATCTCAGTCATTATTATCATCTTCTGTGGAACTGCCTGTCTGCTAGGTTGGAGTTTCCTAACTTAGGAGTTTATGTGGGAGAACATAACTGTATGTGGCCAGAGGTTGTACTAGGGTTAGGGGTCACCATATTCTACATAGCTGTGGGGGGAATGTCGATAGGTATTCCTTCCAAGTTGGTGGGCTCTTCTTGTGATACTACTGCAAGCTTTAACAATCTCACTTTGGTTGCTCAAGCTCTGTTATGCAAAACTGGATGTGGCTGTACGCTGACAAATACAACAAGTAAGAATGAGCTAAATAAGCACAAAGTTTAATCACCACATTTGCTAGCGGACTGACTATTCGAGCACAAGATTGCACTATGTGGAGTATAGCTGCTGTTGGTTCAACGAAGGAAGCAGAGACCTTTTTAGGCGAGTTAGAGAAACAGTATAACTGTGTGGGTTGGTGCATAATTTAGTCCCCAATAAAACTGTTTTCGGATGTTAATGGCGGTACTGAGATAATTTACTCAGGGAAACCCACTACGAACTGCTGGAGCGCTCTCAACAACGACCTAATAGCCTAACTAAACAAAGTGACGATTGCAGGGTTTGTTTTAGGTTTGATCCACCTTGTCTGTTGGGGTCTCGTACTCAGGTATTTAGTGGAGAGCTACCAGCTAAAGATGAAGAACTAGACGGAGCGTGCCCCTAGAAAAGGTTCATCCCAACGATCATTAAACGAGATGAAATAAATTATACCGAAGAGCAGCAGCAAACAACGGATATAGTAGCAACCGACTATCATATGAAATTAATAATATTGATTTATTAATCAATTAGGTGGTTGTCTTGCTCAGTAGATGTGGAGACGATAACTCTTACATATGAATTATTAGAGACTGTTGAAGCTTCCAAGCGCCAAACTTGAAAGTCTATTGAAAGGCAAACAAAGATACTTATTCTCGTCATAGTAGGCTGTTGTGAGAACCTAATGTATTTAGTATTGAGATTTCCAAAAGGTGTGAAGCTAGGTTCGAAGGAGAGAAGCTTGGAAATAGATGGCAGCTCGTAGCCAAAAGGGGAGACAGCATTTAGCCAGTAGACCAGCTGGATAACTATGTGGGAACAGGCTCCAGACTTAGAGCTTCCTTCCTTTTGTTGGTTGTCTGGAGGTTGATAGAAAAAGGAGAACACGAGGCACAGAATACCTCAAATACCCCCGAAGCTATTTTTGAATGAATCGCCCAAACGTTCAAATAGTTATGAGGTTACCTTGTAGTCGATTGAAGTTATCGTCGTCAAATGACTATTTATCAATTGTCTTTATATGTACACAAATATCAAACTTTGTTTTTAAGCTAAATAAATAAGAGCATCTCCTATAAAAATATTCTATAAAGAAACATCACCTCCTCACAGGGCTCTCCAGAAGACTTATCTGCTGTTTAAAGTTCACAGGTTTTATCCAAGTGTCGCTCGCTATTTCTGCTGCCTCCAGTCTCTCATCCTCTGAGGCATTCAACATCTTCCTAATCAGATACTCGCAGCCAGGGTTGAAGTCGTGCGGGAACAGCAGTTCGCACTTGGCGATGTTTTTGTAGAGAGCCTTGCCCTCTCCTCTGAATGGAAAGTATCCCGTAGTCATGTAGTAGAGCAGCACACCCAATGCCCATACGTCTGCCTTGTATGGGTTGTACTGCCTGGAGCTGATCATATCAGGGCAGATGTAACTAGGAGTCCCCAGCAGTGCTGCTTCGACTGTAGGGCCACTTTCCACTGCGAACCCGAAGTCGATCAGCTTTATGTTGTGATCGGCATCGATAAGGACGTTCTCTAGCTTGATGTCTCTATGAACCAGTCCAGCAGAGTGTAAGTAAGCCAGGCCTTCGGCCAACTGCTTGGTGATCTTTTTTGTATCGTCCTCCGCAGGACTTTCCACGAGATCGGCCAGGTGTTTCCGAAGACTCTTCTCGCTGAAGTACTCCATGACTAAGTTGATCGATTTTTGGGTTTCTATAACTTCAATCAGCTTTATTATCTGGGGGTGGGCGATACGTCCGAGAATGGCGACCTCGTTTTTGATGTTCAGCTTCCTCTGCTTGTCGTAGATTCGCAGCCGATCGTAGGTTTTGATGACTACTTTGGTCCCCATTCTTGTGTCTACCGCCACATGGACGTCTGCAAACGCTCCCTCGCCGATTTTGTTCTTGAGTTCGTAGTGCTCCAGCATGTTGGGCTTCTTCTTGACTACGTTGACGCTGTGATCGAGCTTCCTTTTTCTCACATCAGCTATTTACCGAGACTATAACCGACAATTTCGTATCGCTGGCAGCAGAGCGGGTCCATGCACAGTATCTCGTTTTGGGTCGTCGGTTGAACTCACAAACTGCTTGTTACAGAGTGTCAGACGTTTGGGAGAACCTTCCCTTGCGCTTTACTTCATAATAATTTATTTTCTTAATCAGTCATCACTCTAAAACCTCTTCAGTTTCAGGTAGGGCAACCACTCCACACTCTTGTCCTTCCATAACGCGATCACATATTGTTCTTGCGCCGTCATGTTCTAGGGTTTTACTTTGGACAAGTAAACCAAGTAGGAGATGTAGTTCCAGAGGTTGTGCTACAGCTCGATGTGCTTCCTAAATGTCTTTTCGGGGTTGCCGAACTTGTCGATATCCTATTTGGTGCGGCTGCAGACGAAACACTTATCTTCTATCTTGGCCTTGTGTCTCACAAGAGCCTGCCTGTACTAGCGTTTCTGATTGATGATTATGCTGACGAACAGCGCACGGTAGAGGATGATAATAGCGATGAAGAGAGCATTTTGGAAGTAGCCCAAGAAGTTCAGTCTGAACTGGTTGGTGTTCTGCAGGAAGTCAGAGCCCAGAATACCGAGTGCCAGCCATGTTTAGATCTGCACGCACAAGAAGAAGTTCTTGCATTGCAGACTGAGGTCAGAGGCGTTGCCACTGCCATCCTAGAACTAGAATGTGTAGAGATACACCATCACGATGAAGAATATGATGCTCGCCAACAGTGACCAGCGAGGTTTTATCATCATCTAGAGAAGAAACTTGGTGGACTGAACCCTGTAGAAGAAGTCGATCAGCAACAGAGGAATAAACAGGGGGAAGTAGGTGCCCAGGACGGTTATGATGATGTAAAGGAAACTGTAGATGAAGGTATTGTCGGTCACAATGAACCCAAGGTTGATCAGCTTTATCCTGAAGTTACTCTATACAGCGTTTTACTCAATGTAACGAGCAGCCATGATTCTCCTCAGTGGTACCGACTGTACCAGAAAAACCACAACCAGCAGACTTGCGAAGGTGTACTGCCATGACCGTGCCGCATACTGGAGGTAGTCCCCAAAGTTGCTTGAGAGCACATTTTGTAGAAGCAGGATGATGTTCTGTGAGATAGCCACGACAAAACTCATACTCTTCCACAGTTCTCTGTACTTCACGACCAACGCCACAAACTTCGTCTTCGAAGTCAGCCTGTTGAGGTTATACTCTAGCTCCAGCCTGATGATGGTGAATTCAACTCCGTCTCTGAAAGACTGCAGCCTGCTGTAGTCATTGCTGTAATCCACTCTCCGCTTGAAGTCGTTTCTGATGGACTTATTGAAGTAACGAGCTTCCGACACGATGGGGAAGCACACGTAGATTATGTGGCCCTCTTCCAGCTTAATTTCGATGGACTTGAAGTTCTTGGCGAAGAATTGTATGGCTTTGGTGTACTGCTGATCGTAGGTCATGCCTTAAAGTGTGTTAGAAGAGCCTCCGCAGGTCTTTGTGCAGCACTCCCCAAGTATTTTGATGATATCAGCCAAGAAGCAGTAGATTTAGTATATCATTCCTAGTGTGTTATTGAGTTCAGCTCGGGTTCTTTCGATGGTGGAGTACTTTTGGATTGCCTGCGTAATCGCCTTACCTTTGGTCTTTTCGTAGTACTTAAACAGGAAGCTGTAGATCTCGATGCCGTAGTCGAGAGTGAGAGAGGGCTTTATGCTCTACAGAGGAGTCTCCTTAATGTCCTCCTCGATTAGGAACTTGGGCACGAAACTCTCGATCGAATAGGCTGCAGGCTTTTTGTCGTAAGCCTGATAGAGCTGGACTATGAGTCGATCGTCGCTGGTCTGGTAAACTGCTTTCAGCTTTTAGTAGAGGCTAACCAGGTTCTTCTCAACCAACTTCGATTTCTCCTGCACCCAGTCGGGACTGAGCTGCATAGTCTGCTCAAGAATCACATTCATCGACCTCATCGCTAGTTTTTTAAGTCTCGCCAACAGCTCGAAGTTGAGGAAGGACTCCCTTTTAGCGACTTCTTCCTTGATGAAGTTTTCGTAGAGGTTGGGAGTGAATCGTTTGAGCTCCTGCAGCTGGTGCTTCAAGATGAGAGTTGTTTTCGATCGCCCTGCTTCCCTCTCGATAACTGCTAAAGAGTCGTCGATAGCCAGAATGCGCGCACAGAAATCATGGTAGCCAAGCGATAGTGCCTTCTTGACGTTGGCTTAGTGAGGTCCATGCATCAGCGATATTACAACCAAGAAGATAGCCTAAATGCATTCACAGGTCTCCGCGTTAATAATGAACTTCTATCCACTGAGTATTCTGCCAATCGACCTGTCCAGTAACTCAATCATAAGAGTCAATATCGACTTGTTTTTGTGCTCGTCCCGACCGAAAGCATCCTTGACTTCGAAGTCCAGGGACTGGCTCAGATATTCGACAAATCTAGCCACTTTCAGGAATAAAGAAGGTTTCGATTCCTTGTTCTTGATCTTAAATTACACTGTACGCTCCAGACTGGCCCTTGGGCTCTCCATGCTGATGAGCTCGTGGTTCTTCTCTATGATGACATCCCTGATGAACTGCAGCACTCGGCTGTGGTTTATTCCCAAAAATGCTTTCTGGAAGGCGTGCTGGGCGTCAAGACTCAGTTCTCCTGCTGGGCTTTTAATTACTCTCAGAGCGATCTAAAGCAAGGCATCGTTGCTGGATGCCAGTCCGAAACTCTCCATGAAAACATCGGGGTACTTGTTCTATATTAGTACATTCGAAATCTTGGTTGTGTTCAGACCCAGGATCTTCATCAGCGACGCTCCCGCCTTCTCAGGGTCCATCATCGAGGTAAAGTTGGCCTCTTCTCCTCGTCTGTGCACCGGTTCTTGAAGACTGAACACCAGGCTCTGCACCACGAACCCTTCGCCCACCGACTGAAACACAGAGCCTATGAGTTCGATTCGCTTCTGCTTTTCTTTGAGCTTTTCCTCTTCCAGCTCGTTCGAAAATAAATATTCAGCTACAGCTTTTTCGAGGGGGTTTCGTTCGATGTACAGGTACTCTCGCTTGCAGGGCATCTCATCTATGTTCTCGTAGACATGAGGCTTGACGGAGTTGTAATTGTAGTAAAACTTTATGTCCGGCTCCAAACCGAAGCTTTTGTGCAGAATCTTCAAGGAGGCGTTGAACTCGTTCTCGTGCAGCAGGTAGTCTTAGTTGGTGAGATAGCTCTCGTAGAGACTGGTGATTTAGCTTGCCAGCATTCGGTTGTGTCGCTGCAGAATCATGCAGTTCTCACTTCCGAATTCCTTATGTCTCGAGGTGATTACGCCTTCACAACTCTTCAGCAGGGGAGTGAGACGGTTGGCACAGAACATCAACAGGTCTTCCTTTTTGAAGTTGGGGTGCTATGAATAGAACTTCTCGATGAGCTAAATGCTCTTGCCTCTGAACGCCCTGCCGCAGTTGATGTAGTAGAGGCATATTCCCATAACCAGAGTGACCACCGTTGATATCTACTGCAGCTCAAAGAGTCGATAAGAAGTCAGCAGCTACAGGACGGCACTCTCCAGTCTTAGTTGCTGGTAGGTTTGGAGGTTGGGTTCCAGGAAGAACTGGCTGGGAGACTTGAAGACTAAGTACACTTCCTCAGGAAGCAACCTGACTAGCTGGTCTCTGATGTCCTTGGTGTTAGACGCCACTGCCTTCAGATTATTGATAAAGCAAATGGCGTTGCAGATGAAGTTGGTGGTGGGTTTGACGAACTGGTACTTACTGGCTGTCTTGTGCAAGTTCAGAGTCTTCTGGAGCAGCTCCTCGTTTCTGGTTAGATGCTTGAAGAACCTATCGATCGTTATCAGCCGGTGAGGCTTCATCGCTTCCACAAGAATCTCGAGGAAGGGTTCACTGTTCTCTTCAGAGAGCTCTTTCTCGAGGAGCAGGTATTCAGTGAGGTTGTAGTACTAGTTCTAGCGAATTAGGGGGTTCTGCACTATCGATAGGATGAGTTCGAACTGCCCGTTGTCCTCGCCTGATAGGTTGAGCACTTACTTGTGGGTTTCTAAGGAGGCTAGCACCGTAAGACAGTTGACCAGGTGGTTTGCCACGAACTTTGTGAGAGTCGCATAGCAAATTTGAAGCATCTTTGAGTCTCGACTCCAGACTGGGTTGAGCAACACCGAGAAGATAAGCTTGTTGAACTACAGACATCTGAGGATGGCCTGCACCTTGAAGAGTTTGAGGTCGGCAGTTATCTGCTTAAGGACCTAATCCATCCGAACGAACCGCTCGAAGACCTCCTTGTGCCTTCTAAGTGCGATGCTGCTTCTGAGCTCGTTGCTTATTGCGTAGACCTCCATAGCCTCGACATCTAATTCCGCTATGGTGCGTATAGCCAACAACTCTTTGTAGTAGTTCTCCACGCGGTGGGTGCAGTCGTACAGGAGGTCGAGTCCCGAAAGGAAGAGGTTACTGTTCTTAGGGTTGTTGCCTGAGAGCTTGATAAAGTGGAACATCTTTTCGAAGCTGCTGCCTAACTGGATCTCCGTGTCTTGGGCCAAGTTGAGCACCGACTCGGAAATTACTTATGTGGGGTTGACTTTGACTCTATTGAGTTGGGAGTAGGTCTCCTGCGCTGAAGACTGGCTCTTTATGCCAAGCGACCGAATTAGGAAACCGATCGTCAGTCTCAGGAACTCGAACTCTGCGTAGTAGTTGTCTGGGTTGATCTAGAAGGACTCCATTAGTTGGATGATGCTGCGGCATATTTACTTTAGTTCGTAGGTAACTATGCGACCGAGACAAAGCATGTGCAGCAGAAAGGCAATGGCTATGATGTGGTTGTCCTTCACTCGAGTCTCCGCGCCTGATATCTCTCCCATGCAGTAGTCCTTAAGGTTGTCCAACCTCTCCTCCAGCTTCTCCTGTTACCTGGTGAGGGTTGTGGCTGGCTTTTCGAAGCAGCTGTCGATAGCAACTGGGTAGTACACGCTTTTCGCTTGTTCCAGATACTCTGCGAACAGGTAGTCCAGACAGAGCATCCTGTATGCGAACTACTGCTCCTCGTTCTTCGCAACTTACAGAATCGGTGGGAGTGGTAGGCGAGGTAGCTGGTTTGTCCAGGCAACAAGAACGTAGATTTCCAGAATGATTTCATCTGGCTCAGTGACTTCTTTGTCGGCCAGTCTGTAACTCTGGATGTTTCGGCACTGGCCCAGAATACTGCGGAAAACCATCAGATCGTTCTCGATTTGGCTGTTAGCTTTAATCAACTGTTTCAGGAACTTGAGGAACTTGGGATGCGTATCATCCGATCTTCCCTTCTCTATGAGTTCCTTCATGAGGACATCGGCTTTGTTACAGAGTGTTCTGCGTTAGGCTTCAGTAAATGATAGGTTTTCCAAGTTGATGATCACTGAAACATCGAAGTAGTCTTCGTAGAAGGTGCCGATGATGAAGGTCTTGTACTAGAGAAATCTGCTGATGTTTTCGGCATTGTTCTGGCAGATGATCGTAATAAGTGCCACAATGTGCGTACTAATTTTGGGCTCCTGTTTGACAGCGTGGATGCTTGTGAGCTTCTAGATGACTCCGAAGTTGAAGAACTCCTTCTGTAGCTCGCTGAAGTACTTGACTCCCTCGGCTGTGGACTGCTGCTGCCTGTTCAACTTGCCCTTAATCCACGAAAACACTCCAGTCAAGTGCTCTACGCTCTGGGAAGTGCAGTCCGTACTCAAGATCTGAACCACTGCGCTCATAAATCCCGATAGAGACACATCCTCCTGTAGGCAGCGAGGTAGTCTTAGGCTGTTGATAAGCAAACCTTAGTTGAGGTTGAACCCCTGCTGAGTGAAACCCAGATAGAGCCTACTGGAAACATTCTGTAGGAAGTATATGGTGGAGTCCTGATCGCTACTGCGGCTGTAGACCCTCAGCAGGAACTTAGTGGTGTGCGACTTCCTGAAGGACATCGAGAGTCCCTTGTCCTTGAAGTCCAGATAGGTGCTAAAGAAGACCGACTGAATGTGGAAGTGCTCCTCATCCTTCTCCAGGTAGTACTTGCCCAGCACCAGTGGCTGCTTTTCCTGCGCTGCGAGTTTCACTCTCTAGTTTTGGTAGCTCTCCGCCAGGTAAGAGGACTGCTCGAGGGCGTAGATTCTGAAGGGGTACCCCAGTTCGATGTTGTTGGTTTCGAATAAACTGCCCTTAATTCGGATGCAGTGGCAGTCCACCTTAGACATCGTCAGCAGCAGTGCGTTTCTGTTGCCAAGTGCCTTTCTCAATTTCATGTAGGACTTCTCACCATTTATCTCGGAACACAGTCTGACTTCCCGGTTGTAGGTGACGCAACCCTGCTCCAGCTGGAGCATTTGTTCGGACGGCGCAAAAAAGAACTGCTTGGCTGGGGTGGAGCTTTTGAGGAACACCGGATCTCTGAGGGTGCTGTCGTCGTAGGACAGGTACTCGTCCGAAAACATGTTCCTGAGGTAGAACAGCTCTCCGAATGAGATGTGGCTGTCGGTGGGCGTTTCCGACTTGTTCTTAGAGTAGCCCCTGATGATCTGGTAGGTGCAGTGCAGTCGAGGCAGCTACCTGGACTGTTATACTGAGAACTCGGTCGTAGAAAAGTTGTAGTTGCCGAGGGAGACAGTCTGCTCGAAGTCGTAGATGGCCTCTATTTCAATAATGGCGTTGTCTTTGATGGACTCCTCTGACATATATTAATAGCATGTTTGAGAGATAAGTACAACTTATAACACACATACATCACAGACATCACTCATTTAGCATACTTTAAGGTCCACTGTCTGGCAGTCGAGTTGAAATGCTAAATGTTCTCTTCGTATTGTAGAGCTATTTGAGGTTCAAGAAGGCGATACGGCTAGTTGTGTATAAACGTACTGTAGACAGTTATGAGAACAGCTCTCATACCTAAGGCAGGAGACCAGTTTGTGCCTAGAATATCGAAATTAATCTCGCCAGTCGAAGTCTTGACGTTCGGGTGGTAGATCGGTGTGCTGAACACGACCTTTGGGGGGCTCAATGGATAGTTTCGTGGGAGCTGGATATCCAAAAAGAACAACCCTCCTGCGTAAACACTGTGCTATTGTGCAATCATCATCGCCTGCCAATGAAGTGGATCATCCCCCACGAGTCGAACGATTATGTTTTTGTGTATGGCGTCATCTTAGATAATAATACCCTAGATTTATTTTTTGAGTCTAGGGGACCTAAAAAACATGAGAGTAGGTGATTGTTTTATTACAGTAAAAGGAAGAGAAAACATGGGATAAAATGAGGACAAATATTTTATTAGTTTTATGAGTGAAACAAGAACTCAGCGAAGAAGAATATTTGAACCAACAACAACAAACTGATGGTACATTCGGTATGCTTAACTTAAGTATCTTGATGCGTACTGCGATAATCACTATCAATACTGCAGTCAGCCAGGTATAAAGCTTCCAAAATCCTGATAGAAGTTTCATGTTATTTATTATTAAAAGATTGAAACTCATAATAACTCCCTCCTACAGGCCTTCGCCTGCCCCCTCCACAACCATGAGCACCTGTGTGCACCGACATTGCCTGTTCCCTCCCGGCCTAATTTGCGCCTCCTATTACCAACTCAGCCACAGAGGTCACCGCTTCATGGGCATCCACTCCCTGCAAAAGGAGTGTCGAACTCAGCACCAGAGCCAGGTGGTGGCTGAGGCAGTAGTAGCAGCTACGAGAAAGCTGAAGGATGTGCAGGTGGCACTCAGGACTGGCTTCATACGGATGTTGGGCGAGGCAGAGCGAGCAGCAGAGGAGTCGCTGGCTGCAGACGACCAGGTAGTCAGTGCACAGGCAGAGGAACTGCTTATGCCAGAGTCTCAAATTAAAGTTTTCGATTGTTGTTAAGCTCCCCACCTCAGCTCAGTGACCCTGTTTATATTTATGATCTATTATCACAGTAGGCTGCAGCATGTCATTAGGGCTCCGGTTACTTCTTTGCCACAACTGGCTGCTTCTCCTTCTCTTGTAGTCTCCTCTTCAGCACTTCCTGCTGTTTTTTCCGCAGCTCCTAGAAGAATGCTGCGTTGGCCTTCTCCAACATCTTTCTAGTAGCCTCGATCTGTGCTTCTTCTTCGTAGGTGTCCCCTATTGACTCCTCCTCCTCTTCGTCGCTCTCCTTCATCTCTACACGGACGTTCTTCTTGGCGCTGATTCCCTTCAGGTCGTCTACATCGGCTGTTGTCTCCTAAGTGAGTATTTATATACGCTTTTGTCGACAGGGTCGAAGTCCAGCTGGGAGATTCGCTGAACTAGGAGGGCATAAAGCTCTGGAATCTGTTCTACAGTGTAGAGGGCACTGTACTTGGTGTTGTCCTTACCTTCGAGCACGTCGACTCTCCTCAGCATTTACAGACAGTACCTGTAGAGCTTCTCCTTTACTAACTGGGAGGCGACATTCTTCTTGCTGGCCTTCTCCAGCAGCTTCACCTCCGAAGAGATGTCGGTGGTGCTCTTCTTCATTGGTTTCTCCAACTCATTCATGGCGTCTTTTAGCCGATACACTTCCGTTTTGAGCGACTCGTTCTTCTTCTTGAGAGCGTTGATCTTTTTCTCAGCCTCCGCGATGGAGTAGAGCAGGTTGCCGTAGGTCTCGTCCCGGTTTATGAACTTCTCCACGATCTCCTCCGCCTGCCAGACGCCCGTCTTTGTCTTGATCGACTGGTAAGCATTCTCGACTATGGCGAATTTCCTCATCTCTCTCTACATCTTCTCCCTTAGCATGATCTTAACGAACTTGTGCACCGAAAGTAGCTTCTTCCAGTTTTTCTCGCTGACGTCTTTCTCCTGCATTGCGTTCTCAGCGATATTGCTTATCTCCAGAGCGTTCTCCAGTTTTTTACGCTTGAAGTCTCGTTGGTTGTCGATGCCTTCTTGGTACAACTCGATCTTGTCCAGCTTTCGCCCCTCAAGCTCTTCGATGTTCTGAGTGGTGTTGTGCGTACCGACTTGACTTGCTGGAGCACCTTAGTTGCCTGTCCGCTCGCCACTTTGGTCTGCTCGAGTCTCATCGACACCTCCTTTTGGATAAACCTCTTGTGGGAGAGTAGCTGCTCCACTTCTAGAAGCCGTTTCGCCAACACGAGTTTGTCTGCCTGAATAAGCTACTATCTACAATAAGGCGCGCTCTGATGGTCTCGTAGCTCTTCTTGGTCCAGAAGCTGTCCTGGTAGGAGTCGAAGGCCAAAGTCTTGTCGGCCTCGATCTTTGAGTTCAGTTGTTTGATGTCCTCCGAAACTAGGGCCATCTCTCGCTGCTTTTCCTTCAGGCGCTCGTTCTCGCTCTTGAGTCCTAAGAGGTCTTTCTCCCTGTTGTTGCACTTAGCCAGCTCCTCGTCATAGAGCCTCCTGATCTATTTCAAAGTGGTCACGTTCTTGTTCTCAGTCTTGAGGGCATCGGGCTGCATGGGCTCCACTGGCGGCAGATCCATGCTGATGACTTCGGTCACGTTTACGTTCCTACGTGGTGGACGTAGTACTTTATTCCCCTGGACACGGATCTCATAATGGAGAAGCGAGTGAGGTCAGGACGAGCGTAGGCTGAAGAAGCCCGAGTGCGGGTGCCTCTGGCTGTAAAGTGCCCATAAGTCCTGCGTGGATCTTGGCTGGGGGCTTCGTCTTACTCTCTGGGTATCATGTAAGTTATCAAAAAAGTTGCAGTCCGTATTTAAATCTTTCCAGTACTAATAGATAGCTTTTCGTTTGAAAGCTAAATTCAAATGGACTTGTTTGACAGTATTTTATTCTTTTGCATGTTCTACACTATCTTATGGTAACATCTTCAATTCATCGTGTCATCAGATTAAATTATCCAATTTGTTTTTACTTAAGTATTTAATCGTTCGTTATTATATTCCGTAAACTTAAGTTGATTAGTGGAACACGGGAATGTCGTTGGCGCCTAAACAAACCCAGACTCATACGTATTTAAACTGTTTCTTTACTGCTACTCAATAAATACGCACGCTAGGCAAATATTAGATAAATTTGTTTGCGTTTATCATTTGGTTGGGTAATAAGGCTGAGTGCACACGGAACAAGTGTTGCCTCTCTGCAACCTAATGAAACCCTGCTCGCCCCAGCTCGTGCCCCACGAGTTCTTTATCCTCCAATATTGGTCAGTTACACCAACTACCAGAACAGCATGGTCGATACTGGTCCCACAGTTACTGAATATCCCTGACTTGTAGGTAGACCACGATCTCGCATCCACTCCTACTCCCATCGGCCGACCGACCAAAGCGTTTGCTAGACCAGTACAACCTGGAGCCTCAATATGACCAGAAATTTTGAAGGCTCCTCCTTCGGATTTGCATGACTACTTGACTCCTTTGTAGGGATAGGCAGCCTATGTTGTGATTCCATGGGCCTTAACGTGATTGAAAGCATATGCCATAACTCCACCATTACAGCCGTGGTTTCCCTCAGTATCTGAGCAGTCCACAAGCTGCTGTTCTGAGAAGGAGTCTAGTTTATTATAGGCCAGCTTGTCCAAACCTTCTAGGCACCCTGTCGAGGCAAATGCCCAGCACGACCCACAGCTTCCCTGGTTTTTTATGTGAGTAACTGCCCCAGCAGATACCCAGTCCACGTTGCCCACAGACACAAACCCTTCTTCAACCTTTCTGTTGGATACCTCGGTAGGGATCAGACCGAGATAGTTGCTCTCGAACTCCTATTGGGTGAGATGGGTAAACTGGTTGACTCCCATGTCGAAGGTCCTAGCTGGGTTTAGGTTGTGTAGATGGATCTTGGTGAGGTTACCTTCGTAGATTCT
Source organism: Hydropsyche betteni (assembly GCA_028571205.2). NCBI lineage: Eukaryota > Metazoa > Arthropoda > Insecta > Trichoptera > Hydropsychidae > Hydropsyche > Hydropsyche betteni. The sequence continues at coordinate 11,256 of JAOXNN020192893.1, read as the reverse complement.
TCTCCTGTAATGTTCCTATGCCTCAGATTAATAAAATATTCCGAACAAGGCTTTGTATTCTTGAAAGGTCATCCCTTAAGTTGGTTCTTAGAGTCTGTAGTAAGCTAAAAAGACGAGGACGGTTAGGCTCGCTACTAAAAGCACAAATTTGTTCATGATATTGTAGATTATTAATCTGGCTATGTATTTAAGTTGTCAATTTAACTCAATTTTGTAATTAACGATTAATACAAATAGTAGTTCTACGATATTATCTAAATTCATATCGTTATCTAATCAATCACTCTTCTTGGCTGTCCTCTTCAGAGTAATGGGCCCATGGCCTTGGTCTCACAATAGATGAGCATCCAAAGCCAGAACACGGTCTCACGATGGAGGAGCATCCAAACCCAGAGCATGGCCTGATAATTGATGGTCCTAAAGGTCTGATAATTGATGGTCCTAAAGGTCTGATAATTGATGGTCTTACAGGTCTGATAAATGTTGATCCCGGGTTGAGGAAAGTACTAGAGCACCCAGCTCCAAAGCAAGGACGGGATGGAATGTTACATCCGAACCCTCCACCTCGGCAGACAGGGGTAACGATCACATCGTGATTAGATTCCTCAGATTCTTCGGAGTCATGTCTGAAGTTTCTGGGGGCCTATTCCTCGACAAAATGGACACTCTCTTCAGAGGTTTTCCTACAGGAGGTGAGGCTAAGAACTGAAAGCAGCACAACTGCCACAGCGAAACAAGATTTCATTAAATTAGATATGTTAAAAGTTAGGCAGGGGATTTTTAAATAGTTCCGAGGAGCAGTTAGACTGAAGGGAAAGTAGGTAAGCGGTGAATTCGAAAAATGAGGAAGTAGGGCCTCCGTAGATAGAAAATAAATATGGAGGAGTACGGTCAAGAGTTTGGGTGAGGCGAACCAGAATTGTAGATGTATGAATAAAATTTATTTAATCTTATGATTATCAGGAGAAGTGCTGCAAGACTCTTGCAGTACAACAATGGTTAACACTCCCCAACCTTCATCCAAAATTTAAAATAATAATGCTCGAACGGATCGAAATTGGTACGGTATGGTAACATAATTGCTGGCTTTGACCATAGATTTATTTGGCGCTTAGCGAAACAAAGCTAATTGGCACGGATTCGGAAACTTGTTTGAACAGCCAGGCATTTTGTATGTTTAGATGGGGGGTAAATTATCACTATGAACTAACAGCCTTATTAAAACAAAGTTATAATCGCTAAAGATTGAAATAATCAATACTCCAACCTCTCACCTCATGCACAGGTTCATAGTCATTTCTATTGCCATTTTCCAAATAAAACGTTATTTAGTCTGTACAGAACTTACAAAAATATCCCCACCAAAATAAGTTCCATCGACATATCTCTCTAACCCCACCCGAAACCATAATATTGTCTGATAACTCACTCCAATTTATACAGATTATCATATTGTTTGTTGGTTACCCTCACCCTCCTGCTCAAACTGTCCACCCGTTGCTGTAGTTACCTCAGATACTCCTATAGCTTATCGTTCCATAGCCTCACTTTCGGCATCTCCACCTCCACTGCACCGCATACCACCCCATAAATATCGTCCTTGAGTTTCCGAAGAGCCTCACCAAGTTTCTTCTATTCCTCAGTCTTTTTTTTCTTTCCTGATAGGATGCTCAGACAGTTAGAGATCAGAGCCAGAGAGTAGGGCAGCTTTTTCTGGATGAGCATTATCTATCTGGGGGAGGATTGGTACTTCGATAGCTATTTCAAGAGGTCGCCTATAATAAGAGAAGGTTTACTGGTATCGGACAGAGGCTTCTGACAGGCAATAATATCCTGTTTGTAGATGACTGGCCTACACAGCTAATTGATGACGGTTTGGAAGCTATGAATAAGTTTGAGGCATTAATATGACTTTAGGAGTGCTTTCTACTCGGAAGACCCCACTGATCTGTAAGTATAGGAATCCCGTATACACTCAAACTGGGTGAAATCAAGACTATCCTTAAACTCTACCGGTTTGAGCTCTGAGCGTTTAGCATCTGGACGACTATCCAGCAACTCTATCTGCTCTATCCTCATCGCACAGTCATTAATAGCCAGTTGTCTACTATTGAGAACACCAAAGAACGAAGAGTACTGTCTACTTTTGTTCACACTCGATCTTAACCTCTTAAAGTCACACCCAAATGTAAGCTTCTTAGGGCTACTGAGCACCTCCACAACCTTTCTCAGGAAGTACTATTCATTAGCACTAAATGGTGATTTATTGGCGAAAATGATGAAGAGTATTAGCCTGGAATAACTCCTTTAAGTGAAATCATCGTAGCTGATGAACTGCTCCAAATTGTAAAGTTTGTTCCTCTACAGACATTTAAAAGCATACTCTTTGATCTCTCTGGCGTTGTCCTGGTAACTCTTTAAAGCTCTCACTAGTAAATCCTGGAACTACCTCTACATCCCCCACAGACTCAACCCTTCATACACCAAATACCCTAGTGTTTCAAACTGTACCGATTTGATGTCCAACGTTTCGAATAGGGAAAGAGAACGTTAACTTAGGCAGAGTCTCTAGTAAATGCAGATGAGTTTGAGCTTGATAGTGTAATTGAATTCAGATTTCTTGCTGCTACTCTCCAACAATACGATGAGGTTGATTAATGGTTAGGTGAGGGTGTTGGTGCTAGTGTTCTCCACCCACTATAGGAAGAGGTCTGTTAGGATGATAATATACTCATCAGCTAGGTATCTCTCACCCTTTTCCAATACTCTATTTTTATCTATCTAGTCCAGTGTCCTATGGTATAGCTCAGTATATTCTGCATACAACTGTCGCAGGTGTTCCTACGTCTGTGGGTAGGGTCTCTTCCCCCATACATACTCTAACTTCCGTCTATTAACATCGAGAATACAGTTGTTCTCTACCGAGTACCCCTCCACAGTAGATGGAAGTTCCATACCCTCCTTACAAACATTCTCGAACTCCTCACAGAAAGTGAGTGTCTTCCCGAACAACCTAACGTATTCTTTGAGGTAGTGGTTTCTGTTTTAATGGGTGGTTAGAATTTACAGGATTTGAAGAAGGAGAGTTTTCATACAGGTGGAATGATAGTCTAACCGTACTTCTGTCTTCAACTGAGATACCTAGTGATAGTCACTTATTAAACTGCTGAGATAAGTGCTTAGTTTGTGCTATGATTTGGTAGTGTCGTACCTGTTCTATTTGGACACTTAACTGATAACCAACGGAGATTTGGGACTAACCTACTGGACTATCTCCAGATAATCCCTATACAGATCATAGAGTGGCCTATAATTGGCTATATCCATATTACTTCTAAATACCTACTCATAGTGGTTGAGAGTATACCGAACAGATAACTAATTCTTATCTAAGAAGTAGGCACTCCTATATAGATCAGCCACTACCACAGGATCACTTATAAATCGTTTGTATCTTTATAATTACTAGAAAGCTTTGGTCATCTGCCTCTAAGTGATAGCCAATCGAATACTAAATATCACCATATCTTCTGCAATAGGATGCTTCTAGTTGGTGAGTTTATCCAGGGGGAACTGTTTCAAGAGTTTGGCCCAAAACATATTGATTAGTGGTAACTTCAAATCAACCTTTGTTTTTAGTAGGGAGTCTCTCTTACCCATTAGTAGGTTTTACTTAGACAGTACCTCCAAGAACTCTAGGTAGATCTGTTGGAAAGCATCAGTTGGTTGGTTGGTTTTAGTGTAGGTTTGGAGGCATATCTTGGCTGCTGCTCCAAACTTCCTCATAATTATGAGGTTCTTTAGGATAGGGTTGCTACGTTCCTACTTCTGGAACTTATCCTTCTGAATGACTCTATCAAATTACGAACTTCTGCTGCAAACTCAAAAGCTATTACTATTTGTCGGGCATCTTGAGGTCTCTCACACAGTCAATGTAGATGGGTATCATATCGAGAGCAGAAAGCTTATCGAAGGGGGTGTCCTTAACTAAGAATCCTATAATAGTTACTTATGGTTGCTGCTTGTCCGTACCTCCCTAACCGTACCATACACCCACACTTCACCGCAGTCAGTATATGCTCCTGTTCTTCAGTAAGCTTACTCTTCGCCTTCTAACGTTTACGCTCTAACTAATCAATTAGTCTGGCTGCCTGTTCATATTCCAAATATTTGAAGGCTTCTACAATGTTGTTTAGTTTAGACTCCATATATTCAATATTAAATGCTTAATTGGCAGGACACTCCCATTGAGGAGATGGAACTGGAAGCTACCATTAAAACTGATATTAGTATCATTCCCAGCTTCAACGAAGATGAACTTCACCTCTGGACTGGTACAGTTGGACCTATAAGGGCAGGTGTACCAATAGCTGTGCCTTTATGGTTAGCTCTCCTCCTTAAAAATAAAGGTAAATGCAAAGTCATCCATCCTAGTTGGATGACAGCATAGCAATTGAACGACATGCTGTAAATCCAGAAGAAGGAACAATAGTTGATTGCTCTCCCCCATGAATACTTCTTTGAGATTAGCTACCTGTTTATAAAGAAAGCATGTGATGACCTTCATCAACTGAGTAAGATAAAGTGTAAGCTGGAAGACTTGGAGAATATGAGGGCGGAAAAAATTAAAAAGTATGTGGCGCAACTAGCTGAACCTTAAAAACTTGCTAATTAGTCGGCAGCAGGAAAGCTACGTATTCGGAATATGAGTGTGTATGAGGTGGGATTGAGGAAGACAGCATATGTTAAGATGATGGCAGATTACCATAAGATAGTACCTCCGACCACCATCAAGCACTGATTTGATTACCGCCATTTTATTAACTGTTTTTTTATATATGTCGGGGCATCTCACAGCCCTCCAACAGGATTTCATGGAGTCTCAGGAGAGAGTTATAAAGGATCTGCATGCTCAGCTCAAACTTGTGGAGGGTGACCTACATTCTCTTCGGTTACACACTACTCAACTCTAAACTAAACATAGAAGACTCATTGAAGAGAATCATAGGTTGCAGGGGGAACGAGACAACCTTCGGGATGAGGTGTAGGAGCTTCGGCATAAGATGGGCACCCTCCAACAATCAGAATCAATGACGAAGCTGGTAGGGATGAGCCAACTGACTGAGTTGTAGCAATTAAGAAAGAAAAATAGGGAGCTGGAAGATGAATGCTTTAAGTTATCAGCTATTCTTATTAAGGAGAAGGAGGTAGGAAAGAAGAGTCAATAGGATGTATCCTCTCTGCTGTCTGATATCAAATTAGTGCATAAAATCAAGTAGGCTCTGGGATGTGAGCTTTAGAAAGTGAACTGGGAGTACAAACAGCTGCAGGAGATACAGGATGGGGTTGTAGGGTAGGCTCGTAAATACGAACTAAAATGCAGGGAATACAAGAGAGTGAATAGGATGCTTAGGAAGGATATGGAAGCTATGAAAGAGCAATCAACAGCAGAACTCGAACTTATGAAAAAGAACTCACTATAAACCCAATAACAATACCTGAAAGAATTGCATAGCTGGGATGCTAAACTACATGGACTTTAGGGTAGGGCAATTATACAGGAATAGACCATAATTAATCTAAATAATGAAACTCAACGACTTAAACTGTTGAACGAGTAGTACAGAACCCAAGTACTCATGGAAAGCCAGAAACGTAGAGTATTGGAGAAGGAGCTGGCAGTAGTGAAGAACTAAATTAATGCGATTGCTATCCTCAGTGGTAAGAAGTATTACCCAGGGGAGTCGGATGATGACCAATGATTTTCTACTTAATTCTCTCAGTTATCTACATGTCATAGGAATTCGGTTATCTGTTGTGGGGTCATCTTTAATCGGTCCTTACCCTTCGCTTTCCCTCTTCTCAGCTATTACTCACGTATCCTCTCATAGTCTTTGAATGATATGGATGATTTAAGGTTTGGAATAGGTTATGATTTCTACTCCAATAATTTGGATTCAATGTGTATTCGGATATTATTGACAGTTTCCTCGCTCTCTAATAGGGTATTATCTATGACTCCCTTCGCCCCAGTTTTTGACCATCCCACCGCATAACACCCGATATCCACCTTTCCATCCTTCACTACACATCCATGTGAATTATCAATCACCTGCTTCTCTTTATCGAAGTGTTGCTGAAATAAAGGTTAGGCTGAGAACCCTAAACTAGATATTAGCAGATCAGTGCTGATAGTTTCCTGTTAATGTGTTTTTACTGCTGTCTGGTTGAAGCTTTACCCTACCAACACATTCTTAACACAAGTTAACTGTCCATTCTGGTATGATTCTGGAGATAACAAGAACCTGAATATTAGTCTTTTCTGGCCAATCGAAGCTTCATCCAGTTCCTACTGGTTCTTGTATATTTTGAAGTATTATTCGATAAACTATAGCTTCCTTTTGTTAACTCTTACGATACTCGACCTGTTATTCTATATTAATAGGTAAGTACTCCTAAATCGGTGCTTTCTGTTATACTGTGAATATTTAGGCTATTTATTAGCTCACTTTCGACTGCGCACAGGTCCATACCCATACCCTTCAATTATCTGATCTACTTGAGTGAAAATGAAGACTGGGATATCCCTCTCCTACCGATTATGCTCACCTGCATTAGTTATTCACTACATTTCTGACCTGCTATTTTCGAAGCTATTGCAAAGCCTCTTGAGATATGTCTGTAGAGGCCAGTTCTGAAGGGTTTCTGAGGAAGATCCGACCAATATCTACTGCCACATTCCCATTCCCTATTATTGATACATTACGAGCATTTGCCAGACTGATTGGTTTACCATATGGATGACTGTTGTACCAGTACACGATACTTCTTGCAGTGATATCATCGTAAGGGATCCGTTTATCAGCCGAACATCCGTAGGCATAGATGATTCCAGAATACATCCCTCTTAAACTTTAAAGCATTTTAGAGTCAACTTGCACATTGCCGAAGTACCTGAACAGCTGGTACTTTGCTACCTCAGCCAGCGTATACTAGACTTTTTTTATGGCTCTGTGGTCGGGGGCTACTCCGTACCTGATCAATCCGAAGGGACAGTAGTCCTTCTAATAAATGTGTATGAAGGGTTGGGCTTGTAATTTGGAAAGGAGCTTGGCAGTGTAGAAGCCGGCAGGCCCTCCGCCGATAATCTATCTAAGTCATGGTATAGGTACAGCAAAAGAGAGTCTTTTCATTAATAATAGTTTCTTATGCAGAATTTGAAGCCAAATCCACCCATCGAACAGAAGAACCTCACCGGCCAAAGCACCACTGGCCTTCTGTAGCACGTACTCAAATTAGTAACGCAGACCAACCTGCAGAGTAACTTGGGACAGGCCTTGAAGCAATCAACGGTGCAGGGACTGTCATAATCTAAACAGAACGAAGTGAACCCCCCTCAAAAGATAGGTTTTCAGGGTGCGATTTCAGGGTTGAGCTTCGCCAATCCAATGGGTACTGGCAACCAGATGAGCCGCTCTTATTTCAAGAAGGACTCCATTTCCTTCTCCGAAGTCGAGATGTTCATGCGTGACGCTAAATAAAAGTTCTTCAAGATCCAGAAGACCATCCATTAGCACGGTCAACAACTTGAGTCCCTGCAGACTAAATAGAATAGGCTAAGTTCCACCAGTGGCTCGAGCGACTATCGACAGGGGGATAATTCAGTGGAAAGTCTGCGGATGTTCCAGATAAATCTAGACCAAGAACAGCAGAAGACCAACAAGATCTTGGAGGAGGTTAGCAAGCTGAGGAACTAAGTCAACGATCGCTTCCTAAAGAAGGAGGAATTCGAGTACAATCTGAACCACTTCTAGATCAGGCTTACTGAACACCTCACCCTCAAAAACGATTTCAAGAAGGAAACTGCAGAGCTTAAGGACAGGATTGCTCAGGAGTGCCGAACCCTCTACGAGTACTACCGAAGGGATATTGAGGCGACTGCCAGTAAGCTCCAGCAGTTCAACAGTTAGGTGTTTTTCAAGATCGAGAAGGACATGGTGGATGTGAGGCAGACGCTGGAGAGCCACCGAGGTTAGATAGTTCAGGCGAAGGATGAGAAAGTAAAGAATATTTTCAACTCAAACAGGAAGTTCTGGGATCCTAAGACCATCAAATACAAGGAGGTGCTTCAGAAGGTCGAAGGAGACAAGTTGGGCGAAGAAATCGTTATTTCGGAAAGTACTTTGAATTTGACTTAGTGATGTACTATCTGGATAGAGATGGGTATCTTCTGGACAAGAACTCGAACTACCTGGTGGACCATAATAACTCGCAGATACAGCTGGATCAGAAACATCTGAGCGTATTGAGGCTCAACGGCCTTTTGTATTGAGTGATAACTTAGTAGTCTGATTATCTTCGTAAGGATTTCAATATTTAAAATAAAATGGTAAGGATTCTGTTTCGAAATTTGAAGTCAGTATCAGAATAAAAGCATTTTATAGGTGGGGCTGTGAATAACCCTATGTTTCATGGGGGCAAATTCAATATTAATAAATAGATAAGTGAAAATTAAGTGGTGCCATTTGGCTGTAATTCGCCTATACCATCAGTAGCGAACTGCCCGAAAATAGTTACTGAGGGCACAACATTTCTGTCCTTGGTCTTGTAGGCGTTGTTTTAAGTTTCTTGCTGTGGGACAGGCGTAGTCTGTCATTTTTGACTTACCCCGTTGATAGATGACTTGGTACCTAATTTTCCTATTGATGTTTCTAATATCCTTCAGTATTTGAACTAGGTGCATCTGGCAGTCGATAGTTTGTTGGATTATTTTAAAGATGAAAGTTTGAACATTTAATATCCATATCCTTGTGTTAATTCCATAGGTTTTAATAGCTTTACCTTCGTCAATGAGGCACTGAGCAATGTAAATAAGCTTGAGAGTTACTGTGCTGCTTTTACCTTTATTAAATTTCATGCTTACTCGTCATGTCCTCTTGTGGGGAATCGTCTAGATCTTTCTAGAGACGATCCAGAGTAGTTTACAGTCGATCGAGTATTGATCGGGGGTTGGTTTGGTATGTAGAATAAATTTTGGTTGTTTGGACAAGGGGAAGGCTAATACGCTGATGGGTGGTGTTGAAAGCTTAGTGAAGGATTTTAAGGTTAAGGGTCTTTTGTCCTCAATTTGTTGCAGAGTGGAGTATTTATTTAATTATGGATGAATATGTATGATGGTGTCTGATGGTTAGTGTAGTTACTTCAGCTACTCTTAGTTAATGACAAAGTTCATTAAATCGACTGTTACATATTTGTTTTACGCTATTAATATCCCACCAAACCTCATTAATAATACAGTATTTGTTTGATGATTCAGTCAGCTAGTAATTCCCTCCTCCAGGCCTTCGCCTGCCCCCTCCACACCCACGAACACCTGGTGCTCGTCTGCACCGACGCTGCCTGTCCCTCCCCTGGCCTCATCTGCTCCTTGTGCTACAAGCACAGCCACAAGGGCCACAGCTTCACGGGCATCCACTCCCTGCAGAAGGAGTGTAGAACCCAGCACCAAAGCCAGGAGGTGGGCGAGGCGCAGCGCGGGATTCGGCATCCAGTTCCCGTAGTTGCCGCTGTGAACGCCACTCTTCGGGCCATAGACCGTGAGCTGCGCGTCCTGAATGCCCCGCGCGCCGAACACGAGAGTGGGCTGATCGGTGAAATGCATCGGCCCGTCGAAGACGAGCATCAGGTCGGCCTTGAGCTTGTCCCGATACTTCTCGTTCGGGGGCACCAGGTTCGTTTTGCTTATCTACTCTTCGCCATACATAATCACGAGCATATTCACGGTGGGCCCGAGGCTCTGAGCGGCAAGAGCGTCGAGTGCCGCCATGAAGGCGATGATCGGCCCCTTGGCGTCCGAGGCGGAGCGCGCGTAGACGCGCCAGTCGTTTTCGTAACGGGTCTGATTCGAAGCGTCGGCGATCTCGCGAGCGCCTTCGTCGAGGCGGCCGGTGCGGAGAACCGGCGTGAACGGATTCGCCTGCGCCCAGCCCTTCGGGTTCACGGGCTGACCATCGAACTGGCAATAGATGAGGACAGTGGTGGTCGCACCCGGGGTGAGTCGCTCACCCCAAACCAATGGATTGCCCTCGGTCGGCAGGAGTTCGGCCTTGAAGCCACGCTTCTCGAGCATGGCCTTGAGAAAGGCGGTCACCGAGCCCTTGCCGGCAAGCGCGTCAACCACGCGCTTCAGCAGTGCGGACTGCGTGGCATCGAGCGGTGTGTGCGTCATGCGGCTGCTCCTGATGGCGGAAACCTGCAGCCCGGCGCAAGGACGCTAGAACAGCAGCCGCGTGCGGATCGTCCCCGGCACCTCGCGCAGCCGCAGCAGTGCCGCGTCGCTGTGCTCGGCATCGAGGTCGATCACCACGTAGCCGATCGGCCCGCGCGTCTGCAGGAACTGCGCAGAGACGTTCACGCCCAGCTCACCGAAGGTGCGGTTGATGTGCGAGAGCACGCCGGGCACGTTCTCGTGGATGTGCAGCAGGCGATGGCTGCCCGGATGTGAAGGCAGCGACACCTCGGGGAAGTTCACGGACGACAGCGTGGAGCCGTTGTCGCTGTAGTGCGTCAGCTTGGAGGCCACCTCCACGCCGATGTTCTCCTGCGCTTCCTGCGTCGAGCCGCCGATGTGCGGCGTGATCAGCACGTTGCGGGTGAGGTTGCTGGTGTTGGCGATGGGCGTGCTGAAGCGTTCGTCGTTGCCGGTGGGTTCCTTCGGGAACACGTCGATCGCGGTTCCGCCGATCCTGCCTTCGTCCAGCGCGGTCGCCAGCGCGTCGAGGTCCACCACCGTGCCGCGCGAGGCGTTGATGAGCACGGCAGACGGCTTCATCAGCGCGATCTGTTCGGTGGACAGGTCGCGCAGGTCCCGGCCGAACCAGAATTCGGAGGCGGCGGCCATAGCTCAGCGAAATTTCAACGAACCTGCGGCCCTTCTTCGTCGCGCACGAGCAACGCTACGCCGGGCAGCAGCGCCCCGGACGACCACGTCCCATCGCAACCTCTCGACGTCGGCTGGCTCAGCTCCAGAGCGCCGACACTCCAAGAGCGAGCCCACCCGTTCGCAGCAGTACAACTGCTCGACTCTCTCCTGAGTCAATGAGTGGGGAGACCAGCACTCAAGTAGCGTTCAGCCATGAGAGCGATGGCATATGACGCGTACGGATCCGATGACGTTCTGACACTGCGTGAACTGCCCGACCCGAAGGTCGGCCCGGGCGAGGTCCGTATCCGGGTGAGGCGCGCGGGGGTGAACCC
>JAOXNN020191975.1:0-25057 GCA_028571205.2 Hydropsyche betteni | reverse complement strand
CCATAATTAATTCTAAGGAAAGTTATTCATAGGAATTGAGAGGAGATCGAAACAACCATATTAAAAATATTTTAGAGCTGACTGCATACCTGACTTCCGCTTCGTCTTTATGCATACACAGTTCTCCAGCGTTAATTCTTCCAGGCCAGTAAATAATAGAGGCCGATTGTAGCAAGTCCTCATAAAGTATAACAATTCTAGGCACAACACAAAATATCTTTCTAAAATGATCTTTGATAAATATTTTCATACCATCAATAACCCAAAACTTAACAAAAAGCCCTATTCAATACTTTGAGGTCAAAAGAGAACTATTGTTGGTGAACAAGTTTATTGTTGACGATAACTCCTGTCTGTTCTTCACCATAAAGGCGCTCAACCTGGTGTTACGAGTGTCGGCGCTGGGCTTGTTGCCCTTGGCATCTGGGTGTGGATCTTGTTCAAGGCCTTCGACTTCATGTAGCTCTTCTTCATCTGTTGAGGGATCTTCGAGTTCATTCTCGTTCTCTTCGCCTGAATCTCTCACAAATCCTAAACAGAGTGCTGGAAGAGCAGGTACATGCTACGAAGTATAAGTTTGAGAGCTTATTAGAAATAAATTTAGTTCGGATATTTTATCGTACAGTGAGAGCATCCCTAATAGAATGTAGGTAGGAGAGTAGGATAGCTGCCGCTATCATTAAGCAAATCTCTAAATGCAGGAATCATAATTTGAGAACATAGGTCCTATGGATATCATCGCAAATATTAAGAGTGTATTAGCATTTAAAGACGTATGATAACCAGAGGCTACTCCTTCTAAAGATTGATCATAAGATAGTTATAATAATAATTAAGCCCATCTAAGTGCTGCTTGAATACGTCTAGATTGCTTGGACATAACTCATTCTAAATAATGTTCACCATCATATAGATTCATTTGGTAGTAATTGATTAAAGCTAACTCTGTTATTCTTAAAGGTTAGTCAGTCGATCTAGAATATACGGAAGATAAAAAATAATGGATTTGAAGAGATCATCGGTCGATGGGCTAGGCCTGAAGGACTGCCTGCCTGAGAGTTTAAATTTGATGGTCACTTAAGAGACCTTCCTAAGTATTCCGTGCGAGAGAAGCTGCAATTTTGGCAGCCAACCCTCTCCGGTATGCTAGTTGAGGGACTGCCTAGCCAGTGAAGGCAAGAGGAGCCGAAAGACAGTTGGCGGGGAGATGGGTTGAGTCCATGTAATGAATTAATATCAATATAGAGTATGTTCGAAACTATCGCATTAAACCCTATTTTAATAACATACGATCTCTGGCCGAGTTATGGATATGATTGGTCCCTGGAAGCCTTGAATCTTGCTAGGATAAGCCAATGAATTATCTATGGAACATCGAATTGGCTAGAGCTACCCATCTGCCCCCGCCTTGTTCAAAATTAAGTCAGCGGGACTACTTAACGAACCGCTGGAATATTTTAAGTTAGCTGTATTTATTTCAAAAGAGTTCTAAGGCCTTTTAATAAAAACTCCTGACAATTACTACAAATGAAGCTATGGCAGACGCACTTTATTGAGCGTAATTCGGTTTATCATTTAATAGTCACTCCACAGGATGGTTGCCCTTAGGGTGCATTAACACCTACTCAAAGGCTTCATTTTGGTGTTAAGTTTATGTGTTAGGGTTGTGTATGGTTAGTTTAACGTCAAGTTGTTTGAACTGTTGAGGAATTTGGAAGAAACATAATTAAGCTGTTCCAAATAACTGAACCTCGCTGTTCTAACTCCTTTACCCCAGTCTTCCAAGTTACGAGCTGATCGAATGCTCACAATTGGAAGGTTTCTAGCGTTCAGGAGTGCTTTAAGGTGGACATACTCTAAATAGGAATATGGATGGTGATGTAAATCTTTCATTTGATACTAATACTCGTTTAGTCTAATCCTGAGATCATTTAGGATGGACTGTTTTCGCCAAGCCTCTCAACTTTGTTCAAAAATCTAAATTAATTGATGATTGTTTGTGAATGCTAGAACGGTCTAACTTATTTAGTCCTTCGATTTAGAGTAGAGTAAATCGATAAGTTGTATTAAACGCTTGATAAGGCAAAGTTGGCTGACGAATAAGACAATAGAGGAATTATTTAGGCCATATGCAATTCAAATATTGCGTGAAAGAGGTATCTAATGGTCTAAGTACTAGAGAGACTCACACTCGAAGATATCAAGTGCACATTTGAACAGCATCAGACAACCATCTAAGCTATTTGAAAACTGATGAAAATGTAATACCAGCTGATAGTAATCAGATGTTCAATAACCAATATATGAAAATCATCAACATTTATTTAGCACTCCGAACAAAAACATTTGAAGACAGGCAACCAGCTGACTCTACCAATAATTTCCCTAGTTTGTACACAGTTTTTAAACGAACAATTTATTAAAGGCAATAATATAAATACACCCAGCATCTATCAAATCTGAGGAACGTAGAAGTAGGGAACTGCGCAGCTCATAATATTGATGTCAGGGTCCAGATCCTTTACAATTTGCTACAGTATCAGCATGTTAGTGATGAGAGTACCCAACTGCCCATTCAGTTTCATATTGTAGTCCCTCACGATAAACAACATTCCCTTTAGTAATTCTATCCCCTTGACTTCTCTCAGATCCAGGCTGGTCAAATACACGAAGAAATCCTTAAGCTCATTAAAATACTTCTAGTATTTTATGCTGTTTTTTATGATTGGATCTTTACCATTCAATAAAGATAGAGAGTAGACCATTCGGGCGCACTACTCAGGCTATTTTTACACTATACATCGAATAAAGTTGACGAAGTTCCTTCTGTCGCTTTCAGTGAGTTCTACCACCAGTCCAACATCAATTAGAGTTACGTCTACCTTCTGACCGAGTTCCTTCTGTAACTGCCTGGCATGATCAGCCTCCCTTCTGCTCTCCCTATAGATTTCCTTCGCCACTATCGACTAGCCACTGAAATGGACAGCTATATTCTATAGTAGTCGGAAGGATTTGTAAATGACATCGAAAAAATAATCGAATATCCGATGTTTTCTCTAACTGAGTTTAACGATGATGTTGCCGCCGTGACAATCAGCATGAATAAAGTTGTATTTCATCAGCATCTCAAAGAATGTCATAGCGCCTATTCTGGCAATAACTCTATTGAGGACATGTCGGTTATTCTAAAAGTAGGTGATAGGTCTGCCTTCAACAAAGGTCTCGGTGAGCACTGATGCACCAGAAGCCTATTCGAATGCCTGTGGAAAGTGGACATCTTGGTGCAGGGTGTACAGATCGTTAAATCTATTCAGATTGGCCACCTCTATTCGAAAGTCCAGCTGATCCACCAGCATCTTTTTGAGGGTAGACTTGGTAATAGGAAACTCAAACCCTGACCAAAAGAAAGTCATGATCTTATTGATAGCGAACAGCAAATCGAAATCTAAGGCGATATTCGGACCAATATTGGGATGCCTAACCTTTACAGCTACCTTCCGCCCCTTGTACACAGCCTTATAAACTTGGCCAATAGATCCAGAAGCGATAGGCCTTTAATAAAACTGATCGAAAATCTGGTAGATCTCCTTCCCAAATTCTATTCTAAAGCACCTCTGCGTTTACTAGAAAGGGTGTTCAGGTGTTTGTTACCGCAGATGCATAAACTTTTAGGCAACTTTATCACCAACGATATCTCTCCGGTGACTCATATACTGAAAAGTCTTAATCCAAACCACTCCAGCCACTTCAACGCTTCTCACGAACACCCAAAACCAAACGTCTTGTGTAGCTTTGAACAGATAGAGTGGAGATAGAAGGATGGTGGGAGAGAATATGATGACAAGCTGCACAAACCTTAGGAATAGCTTGAGTGAATAGATTATCGTCTGGGTGAAGCTCTTAGGAGTGGAGCTCATGATAATATCCTCGACTGAAACACGGGGAGCCAGCTAGGCAGTATTGGTAGTTTTGAATATGTACTTGAAATAGAAGAAGCTGCCGGTAGTTAGCTGGGTGGGCCTCCTTAGTTTTTTAATTATAGTGATAGCTGGTAGATGGCCAGCTAGTCTGGGAAGGACACCTATTAGCCTTCTATGCATCAGAACTAATTTATAATTGTGTAATATTTTGACTTATCAAATTCGCTCATATTTACTGTTCAATACACACAATTCACGTCATTTGCTGTACAGCTTCAGCTATTCATCCAACTTGAAATGCAATACCTGCGTGTAAGCTTATAAGGAGTCTCTAGTCTTTTTGGCTTTTTAGATGTATTATCGTCGGAGCTCAGCCTTCACTTTACTGGGGCCAATAAACGTTGCTTATAACTTTTATGGCATTAGCTGAATTTTGTAGTCGAAGAACTCATCCAGCTTCTTTTAGCATCTCTTCAAGCATTCGACAGAGTCTTAACTCAAGACATCCTTCACGCATTACTCTTCACATTTGTGTAGGGTATAGAAAGCTTTGATGTTTATGTTGGCTATCTACTTTTTATAGTCGTTGAGGAAGCGGAGGACAGTTGGCTGCTAATCGTTCATGCTTTCTAGTGCAATCTTTAATTAACAATATATTAGATAAAGTGTCATGCTCCCAGGCAATAGGATAAACTAAACTTACTAAACAGACAATCATCAAGTAGATTATCTCTTCATTCGATAGATGCCAGCAAGAATAGAATAAACCTGTTATCCATACATATTTGGATCAAATGCCCTTCACAAACACTGCGTTGTACCTGGCTATACTTGAGCCCTTCTCGAAATATTCTTCTTTGGTGTGATACATCTTTGGGAATGTCGGTAACTGTGCTAAGATGGACCCTCCTAACCAAACTGCGTATCTTTGGTATGGATTCTCCTGTATGTGTACAGTAATAGGCTAAATATACCAACTATCTTACCTCAACACCTGATTCGTACGATCTCTTTAATCGGTTGTACACCCTATTGCTGATATTCTTCTGCAAACGTGGAATGAGCCCTGGGAATAGAGTAGACCCACCACTAAGCACAATATTTTTGTAGAGACTTCGTCTAGTATCGATAGGAGATAGTTGGATAGCATTATCTATGATCTAATCGACAGATTGCCTGTACCGGGGGTCGATAATTTCAGGATGGAAGAACATTTCTGGAGCTAGGAACCGTTCATATCCAACGCTAATCTTATATGTTTCCTTGGTGACTGGGTGCACACCCTCAATAAACTTATTGAATTTTTTCATGTACTCTGGCTTCTCCATTCTCTTATCGTACTTGAGGAACTCTTCGACCAGATTACCATCCTCAACCACATAACCATACTTCTCTTTTATTATTCTGGATGCTTTGGTCACTTATTCGATAGGGATCTTCTACTTTCGATCTTGTATCATGTCTGAAATGAACTTAGTCATGTTAGATCCCGCCAACGGTATATGCTTTATGCAGCTTCCTATCACAAACCCGTCGGATATTGGAATTACGTGGGTTACTCCATCCCCAGAATCGAGCACTGTACCGGTAAGGCTGACACCTGTTCCCATCCCTGTAGAAGAAATTAGAGCGAGGACTGCTTGAACTCCTATGTGAAGACCCTTAACATTAAATGTCTCGAACATGATCTCAGCCATAGTTTACCTGTTTTCTGGAGGATTTAGAGGAGGCTAGGTTAGGATGAATACAGTGTCTTCTGGATCGCATCTCATCAGGTCTAGGATGCACCTATGCCAAAATCTTTCCATCTGATCCCAATTTTTTACAACACCGCCTCCGATGGGACTGGTGACATCGTGAGTCAGATATAGCTTAGAGGCATCTTACCCGATGAAGAAGTCTAAGGAGGCATTAGATGCTCTGTTGCTCGTAACAACGGAAGAAGGTGCCTTGGAAGTTTGTTAGGCGATAAGGGTTGGTATATCAAAGGTGGGTTCGGGGTTGCCAGCGTATCCCATCTTGGTGTAACCTGTTCCGTTGTCTATTACTAAGCACTTGTTGAGCATTAGGAGATATGATATCAATTATTTATTTATAGTTTCAAACAATAGAGGTTTAAAATATTAATCTGAAGAGTAGTCACTAATTATTTAGAGTTTATTCTTGATTCTTAATTAACATAATGTTTGGTTATTTAATGAGAATCGAATGTCGAAGTGTTAAACGATTTTAAGCAGCCTTCTATTTACTTAATAATACATTTGTTAAGTCTGTGGTAATAATTCTAGACACAACCCAGTGGACCATCCATTTAGCGAGTATATGCTGCCAGCAAGTTCTTGTAGAGCAACTTAAAATATGGAATCCACTGGGGAAGAGGCAGCCACTACTTAGTAGGATCCACAGAAGACCAGATTTCACAGACTTCGATGATCGATAGTTAAGAGGCTAAGAGGTTCACAGACTAAAAGATGTTTGAAGTTTGATTATATTAAAAGGCGTTGATTGTAGAGAATACAGAGAACACTTTACTTTTAAGATAACGAAATTTAAGTAAAAAATTAATATCTACGGGATGTAACCAAGAGGTTCGACAATATTGCTATTTTATTTAAAATAATTTCGTGTAATAGATATTATCCAATTTCCCCTATTAGATCATTTGAAGGATGACTGAGGATTTTGCCAAAACTAATTATCTTACTTGTAGCGAGTATTTTCAAAAGAAGATTATTCGATTAACTTGGATTTATAGCATCATAGCACTATATTGCTTGAATCATTAGGAGAGTTGATTCTGAGGAGTTATTTAATTAAAGAGATGTAGACAGAGTAGTAGATCAGGGGTGGCAACTCCTGTCTGTTCTTCGCCATAAAGACGCTCAACTTGGTGTTCGGAGTGTCGGCGCTGGGCCTGGTGGCCCTAGGCATCTGGCTGTGGATCGTGTTCAAGGCCTTCGACTTTATGGAGCTCTTTTTCATCTGTTTGGGAGTATTCGAGTTCATCCTCGTCCTCGTCGCTTGGACCTCTCGCAAATCCTAAACACGGTACGAACACACTAACCCAGATTAAAATGCTATCGCTATCTGGTTGTTGGTTTGTTCATATTGCAGCTCACTGCAACGATTCTGGCATTCACTCTAAAAGACAAGGTGATAGATAGCATTATCTAAAAGACAGGAGCAGCAGACAGAGGTATTTGTAGCAAGACGCAGTTGATGAGCTGAAAAAGTACTACGATATTGTGGTATATTACGTTCTCGGAAGTCTAGTAATGCAGTTTGTGATGGCCGCTCTCACTCACTGCTACATAAAGAGTCTAAAGAATAGAAATTTCGCCTATGACTATCGAATAGTCGACGAGAATGGTGTGAAAATTTCCCTCCAGGAGAAGAACAGGAGGGATGCTGATCGTGTTGCAGCAAAAACTGATATGAAACGGCAATAGATGTACGACAAGTACGATAGTTACAAAAAGTATAAGCTAGGGGAAGAAAAAACCGACGATTGATGTAAATCTTTCTAAATTAATATTCCATGGAGTACATTGATACTCTACGCACTGACGTTAACAAAGTCTCCGATGAGAACTCAACACCCCTGACTCAAAAGCTCCTTGTCAGCAGCATATACTCCCGATTTAAGCAGATTAACAGCAAGATCAATGATCACATCGAAGAATCCATTTGTAGCATCTAGCCATTTTCGACATAGAATAGGAAAATAGAGAGAGTACTCCTTCCCAAGATAACTCAACAAAGCAAACAGAGTTAGACAGTCAATGCCAGTTTCCATTGCAAGATTGTTTAGTAATTGATGGTAGAAAAACCTAAGGAGTAAAAGGTTGCACAGAAGCCCAAAAAACCTCACTTCAAACATTTGTACAGTTACTCGGGGTCCCTCAACAATATGCAAAAGTACTACCGATTTGAAGAGGTGAAACTACTGCCAAAAGATTATGAGAAGTGTGGTTTGGAGAGGTTGGTAATTTTTGAATGACGTAGATGAACATATACAAACCCATTAACGTCGATACTAGTTATCTGGAAGTTGTGAAACCGAAAGTCGTTAAGAACCGACTGGTAAAGCGCAATTACTAGTAAAAATTGTCCAACTTGCACACTCTAGCTCACTCGAGCAACTACAAAACATTGATGTAGACGCTAGAAGAAGAACCCTAACAATTCATAACCAGTCCACCAACTCAATGTGACTTATTGCTGGAAAAAGAGAAGATTAGATTGCAAGATTAAAATACAAAGTCTAAAAAACTCATTACTTCTAGAAGAATACTGATTTTGGAGGATACTACGTACCTACGTATTTAAAATCTGCAGTTAGTTTAAAATTAATACCTTAAGTACTTTAAACTTGATCATTTGCCCAGCTGGGGCCGTATTGTGATTGGAATTCAGCGGATTGTCTAAATCATGAAAAAACATTGCGTAAAATCAGCTACAATAAGAGGGTGTTTTCTGTTGGGGATGGAGTCCTCAAACAGAAAACCTTCGTAAGATGAAGTCCTTAGATGTTTTGTGAGTTCCAACATACAAAAAGCCATTAGGAGCAGCATAAAGCGGCAGGAAAATGCTAAAAATAAGGAGTACGCTGCAATTACAATTCAGAGATTATGGCTCAGTAGGCAAAAGAAGAGGTTATTAAGGCCTGGTGGGTCGGTGTTAAGCCACAGCTGTTGAGATTGTTTTTTTGATTTTCATTTTTAAAATATTGGAGAGTATTAGCAGAACGAGAACTCAAGACTTCTGATAACGCTAACTATTGATCCTCAAGTTCACGCCTACAGCATTCAACCCCCTAACAATCAATCTTTGAGAGGTTACC
This sequence comes from Hydropsyche betteni, assembly GCA_028571205.2. NCBI lineage: Eukaryota > Metazoa > Arthropoda > Insecta > Trichoptera > Hydropsychidae > Hydropsyche > Hydropsyche betteni. The sequence goes on along the minus strand of JAOXNN020191975.1, from coordinate 16,294 downwards.
CCCCCAAAATAATCATAGATGTGCTTAGATAGAGGATTTTTTGTTGGAAAAGGCAATGCTGATTATTTAGACCGAGGTGAGTTAGCAACGGCTGGAGATGAAGGGCGGTGACCCCTAGCCGAGAAGAGTTAATTTTATTTCGTGCTAAATATTTTATTGTGTATACGGGAGGAGATTAGTTGCTAAGATGAAGTTTCGGCATGGAAATAATTTTCGAGGTTCCCCCGAAGTGATAGGTGAACATAATATCTACAGGAGAGACAAACCTATTAGTTTTTTATCGAAGAAAAGTTACTGTTTATTGAAAACAACAATTTTGATGTCGATTGATATGCTGATGCTATAACAGCGGCAGGCTTTTGTTGTATATAATATTTATATTAATGGTGAGCACCCTGAATACTAAGGTAACGACCTACTTCGCTTGGGTATTCACCCAGCTTACGATTGTGTTGAGTTTAAATGATGGCTAAAATCAATGTTGCTAAAAGGGCAATACTTCCTCAGCCACCCTCAAATCATCAAAAAGAATCTTGGTAAGGAGTCATAGACCCCATTCTTCTCACTAACCTTTGCTTTCTGTAGCGATCCTGTTACTTTTGATAACTATCGCTCATTCCCAACCTGACTGTGCAAATCTATAAAATACTGACGGAAGTGCATCCGAAAGTGACCAGTGCTTGTGTAAAAACACTTCCTATTTCTGGTTTCCAGAGAACAACGCTTGTGTTGTAGACTGTTCGTTGGCATTCAACAGTGAAGGCAATTTAGTGGATAATAATACTTGTGGATGTTTAGCCAACTACAACTGGGACGCCGCCTTACAAACCTGTAATGCCAATTGTAGCGCTGGTGCTAACCCTTATGCCTTGTCAACAACACCGAACGATAACGGTACTTGCACCTGCAAGCCAGGGTCGGTTTGGCTGCCGTCAACAGCAACTTGTGACGTAGATTGCTTAAGTTTAAATAATAGCAAACAAACTTCCCCCGTAAATAACGTGTGCTAATGTTTAAACTCGGCCTATGTGTGGGTTCCTTAAAACTTGACCTGTACTCTCAACTGTACAGCTGCAGAAAACAGTACTGGAACCAAAATTGATTAAAACATATGTTAGTGTAAACCTAAGCTGCAGTGGAGCAAAGAATATGGAAAATGTACTTTGAACTGCCGCTCAATCTCCGAGACTGTCAATACATAGAACACTGATAGTCCTCAGAACAACTAAACCTCATGCGCCTGCGCTACTGGGCTTGTATGGGTAGCATCAAGCATGAGCTGCTAACCAGATTGTTCAAAAATTGCAAACACCGACAATACTACATCAGTAAACGGAACTTGCCAATGTATAACTGGATATACTTGGAACGCAACAAACAAAAACTGTACCTAAAATACAACTAACACTACTAACACAACCAATGGAACCAATACGACAAATGGAACCAATACGACCAATACGACCAATACGACCAATGGAACGAACACAACAAATGGAACGAACACAACCAACGGAACCAATACGACCAATGGAACCGATACGACCAATGGAACGAACACAACCAATGGAACGAACACAACAAATGGAACGAACACAACAAATGGAACGAACACAACCAACGGAACCAATACGACCAATGGAACGAACACAACCAACGGAACCAATACGACCAATGGAACGAACACAACAAATGGAACGAACACAACCAACGGAACCAATACGACAAATGGAACGAACACAACCAACGGAACCAATACGACCAACGGAACGAACACAACCAACGGAACCAATACGACCAACGGAACGAACACAACCAACGGAACCAATACGACCAATGGAACGAGTATAAATTGCTCCAATATTTCCAATACAGATAACACCACTGCAATTAATAACACATGTAGGTGCTTAAGTGGATTCTACTGGAGCAACACCTCAAACAGCTGCATTCCGTCCTGCCCTCTCCCTTATTACTTCTAAACAATCACTCAACTTTGCAATATCAACTGTACAATGTTGCCCAACACCAATGGACAGCTCTATTTGACCGGTATTTGCGAATGTGTTGCCGGCTACACTTGGGATATTCCGACTATCAGATGTATTCCAACTCCAGTGACTCTTAACTGCGCCAACATCGCCAACGCCAATGCCTCTGCTCAGTCAGGAGCCGCAGGTTTCTGTGTGTGCAACAGCGGTTACAACTGGAACGCCAGTACCAATACATGCCAACTCATTCTGAACTGCGCCAACATCGCCAACGCCAACGCCACTGCTCAGTCAGGAGCCGCAGGTTTCTGTGTGTGTAATACTGGGTACAACTGGATCGCCAGCAATAATACATGCCAACTCATCCCTCCTCCAACCCTTATTTGTGCCAATATTGCTAATGCAAACTCTAGTTCCGAGTCCGGAGTCGATGGGTTCTGCATTTGCTACTGTGGCTACTTCTGGAATGTTACTTCCTCCAAATGCCAAGTTTTGCCTTTGGTATGTGCAGCAATAGGTAACACGAATACGACAGTTTAAACTGGAGTGAATGGTTTCTGTGTTTGCAACTCTGGTTACCTGTGGAATTCATCTTCGAATTCTTGCTATGTAAGAATAACTTGTAATGCTCCCTACTATTTGGATATGTCTAGCCTAACATGCAAGTTGCAGTGCTGGATGATTGCAAACATCGCCTGGAATGTGTCCTCCCATCCCTCAAACTCATGCATATGCCTCACAAATTACTTCTGGGACTCAGTCAGCCTTAAGTGCCTGCCTAATTGCTCAGCCGCAAGCAATACCGTCTCATCTTCACTAAACCAGTTGGACCAATGCTCTTGCCTCACGCCCTACGTCTGGAACGGTGCTTCGGCTAACTGTTTCGTAAACTGTGCTCTTGTGGAGTTCTCCACAACTCTCGGTTGGGCGTCAAGTTGTTCATGCCAGAGCGGTTCGTACTGGAGTGCAACTGCAGCTTCCTGTATTGTCAACTGCAGCATGATCGCCAACTCTAGCTCAGCACTGCCCAACAATTCATGCGGGTGTGTTCAAGGGTTTATCTTCGATCGATGCTCTCTTTCCTGCCTGATAAACTGCAAGTCAGTTGTAGGCTCCACGGGTAACCAAGTAGGATCTGGTTGTGAGTGTGTTCCACCACGTGTGTGGTCCCAAACAACGTTGTCATGTGACCCACCACGCACATGTCCCTCCCCATACTCTCCTAATTCCGCAAATCTTTGTGCTATCAACTGCTCTCTAGTTAGCAACTCCAACGGCAATGCTTCCACCGACAACCGAACTTGTGGATGTGTAAGTGGCTACTTCTGGAACTCCAGTGCCGTGTCTTGCCAGGTTATCCCCTCATGTCCTTCCTTCTACATATGGAACTCCACAGTCTCGGCTTGCGTGAGGTACTGTCTGATTATTCCCAACACTGATAGGTCCCCTGCCACCGCCAACAATACTTGCAGCTGCAGAAGTCCTTATTCTTGGAACAACAACTCAGGCTCGTGCGTGCTAAACTGCAGCAAATTAGCCAACACCGACAACAGTACTCAGGTCAACTTCACCTGCAAGTGCCTGAGCCCCTTCTCTTGGAACAACCGGACCGTAAAATGCGAACTCAACTGCTCGCTCGTCAACAACAGCAACGGGTCTCCGGCTGTCAACAACACCTGTGCCTGCCTTAGTCCTTTCAGCTGGTCGGCTAGCAGCAACAGCTGCATACTGATTACCTGTCTGAGACCCTACAGTTTGGTGAGCGGAGCGTGCGTTCTGAACTGTTCATTGGTCACGAACAGCAACGGCAGTCCGTCAGTGAATGACACGTGCGTGTGTCTGTCAGGGTTTGCTTGGAACTCAACCAGCAAGACATGCCAGTGATCATAAGCATAGATATTGTATTTAACAAGTGCAAACTGGATTTATTGAGTAATGTTCGAAATAAGAGCACGACAAATATAGTAATCAAAAGAATAACTAAATTATTTAATAAAAAAAAAAATAGCCGAAAGTTGGCTATCATTTACCTCTCTAACGTTTTTGCTGGTCGAGGTATCGATAAGTAATAATTGTATAAAGTTAATTATCGTTTTTGGTTTATTACTATTGAAAAATAGCAACCGATTGGTTATAAAATATGGTTCTTAATGAACCATTAGAAGTAGGCTGATAGCCTAATGTTATGACTTAAATAACTTACGTTAGTTTCAATTACAAATTATTTTAAATGAAATTGAATCTGAAATTCATCGCCTTCCTCTCCACCATACTCCTCGTCAACTCAAGTACATTTACAATTAATTCAGGCCTTACTTTACAGACGCTTGATGTCACTCCGAGCAACTATACAATCAATGTCGTCACTAAATACACCATCTTCATCACTAGGCAGTACGATGCTATTGGGGACGCTAATGACCTAGCGAGTAATCTAGTGCCCGCTGGTTCAAATGTTACCATAACCTTCCCCAGTGAGTACAATACTTCGGTTGGTTACACATGCGATGTAAGATAATTACTATGAAGGCCCCGCATTCGTCTTGCGTTGTCTCTGGCAGCGAACTCACCATTTCTGGACTGTTCGCGAGCAACACAAACCTCGCAAATTTGACGATCGTCGTAAATGGAGTCCTCAACCCCTCCCCAGCAAAGCAAACAGGGGAATTTATGGGGAGCGTAGGAGACGATACGACTCTCCCTTCATCTAACGTGAACGCGAGAGTGACTTTAGTTGCTGCGAGTCTTCAATCATGCAGCGTTACATTTAGTCCATCGGGAGTAAATAGGTTTAGCAGCCTTGTCGTATCAGTGACCCCTCTTAACAGTGTTCCACCAAATGGCACACTATTGGTACAGTTTCCTCTGACTGGAAAGTGGAGTAATGACTACACCAACCAAGTATTTTGGAATGCTACTTCCTTCGCGTGTTACAACGCCAGCTCGGTATGTTTTAACTTACTTAGAATGTCAAAGTGGGTGTAAACTGCACATTCGATGCCAGTTACTTTATTACCTTCGGAAATTTATTCGATACTGCAACAACAACTAAATTTTCGATGCAGGTCGCCAACTTCCTGGCTCCACCAACTATCAATCCTAAAGATCAAATCACAATAGCAACCCAGCAAGATGGGTATTCGATCGATGGATGCGTTACTTATGTGACTGGGCTGACCCCAAACATAATGCCGATGAATATAACGCCAAACGCCACTCTGTTCATCAATAAGCCAGCACAACTCAAGTTCAGCATTAACCTGACAGACCCACTGGGGTCTAACGATGGATTTATAATTGTGTTTCCCACAGGAACTCGACTAAATACTACGAGTGTAGTTGGCGGAGGAACTCTAGCATTCACCAACCAACAGACAGTCAACTCTACTAACGTTACATTTAGTCAGAGCACAGCAAATAAGGTAACTGCTGCTGGAATAGTTGTAAATATTACTTTTACATCATATACAGCCCCACCCTCAACCCAAGTAACTACCCCTATCTACCTAATTATCCAAAGGGACGGGCTGAACAAGATGATCGGTAATGCCACCCTCCAAGCAAACTCTAATCCCCTTACATTTACTTTAGCTCCCACTTCAACGGCAGTAAATTCAAATACTTCTTACACTTTCACCATAGTATTGAATGATCCACTGTCTAGTAGTGGTCGTATTCGCATAGACTTCCCCACAACAGTCAGGCCATCATTTAGCTCCTCAAACTGTGCAACTGTCACTGGCAGCCAGAATGTAGCTACATCTCCTACTTGTAGTTTGAGTGCTAGTACCCTCATACTAACCAACCTAAACTCAACAACTTCAGTTATTCCTGCTCAGACTATTACAGTTGTTGTTAGTGGGGTGACTAATCCTCCTACAGCCGAACCCTCTGGTAATTTCACTATAACCACCTACTACTCTACCACTGACGATACTTCTGTTAATATTGGAACGATGGGGACAGTTGCTTCTACTGCTGCTACTCTCAGTACTTCATCTTTTAGTGTTGTTCCTTCTAGCTATGAAGTCAAAGCTTCTTCAGTTAACTACACTATATCATTCAATGTGGGTAATGCTATTGGTACTGGAGGCTCAATTGTACTTGGGGTCCCCTCACTAATAGTCGCAAATATTGCAAGTTTATCAAATAACTGTTTCGCAGCTACTGGAACAGGAGTATTGGCTCTGACTTCCTGTACTGTAGTGGAGAATACAACTGCAGGGATGTACTACTTTACTTTTGCTAATGCTCTTGATAGTGGAGGAATAGCAGCTGGTACCCTTGTACAATTGAGAGTAGCCAATATATTCACCAATCCCTCCTCTACTGCTCCAGTCTCCTCATTTTCGATAGCTACCTACTCCCCTTCAAAGTTCATTATTTAACAAGTTAGTGTAGGAATAAGTGTAGCGATGACCACTCCAGCTGGTTTCACCACCACTAAATTAACCCCTAGTTCTTTAGTGAATAGCGCTATCAATGACTACACTTTTGAGCTAGTTCAACCCTCTGCTCTCACCCCACGCTCAATACTCTAGATATTCTTCCCCGCTGAGATAACCCTAAGTGCAAATAGTTCATGTACTGACCTCAGCAATACTGTGATCAGCTGCAATATAACGGGGCAAACTGTAAGGGCCAACTTATCCACTCTAACAGCCTCTACTGCATCCTTCGGAATAAAGGTGAAAAATGTTAAGAATGCTGTCTCTCTCAAACAAAGTGGAGCCTTTGGTTTCAAAACATGGACATCTGATCTACTGGGCATCTACTCTCTAAACTTGAATGCAGATTCAGTTATTAATACCATCCCCTCCAGTTTCATTTCTATTTCGGGTACTTTTACACCTCCTAACCTCAACAGCCAACTCTCTACCACTATTACATTCATACCTACAAATAGCATAACTGGCAAAATAATAGTAAGTTTTCCATTGTCTTTTGGAGTGGGTACTCTCACTTGCCAGTCATTCACTGCATTTACTGGTATTTGTGCTATTGGTAATGACTCTAGAACTATGAACATTACTGGAATATTTGGGGTATCATCTATGGCAGTCACATTCTCAGGGCTATCTTCAGGAATCAACCTTCCAACAGACTATACAGCAGTTACTACCTACGATAGTAGTGACTACATAATAGACCAGAGTCTAAATACCATCATATTCAATATCATCTGTACTCTACCCTGCAAAACATGTTCAACTTCTAATAAAAGTATGTGTAACAGCTGCTACACCTAAACTAACATTACCAATAACATTTATTATCACTAACCAACTTCTCAGTGTCTGGTCGTTTGTCCTTTCGGCTATTTCGCTGATTCAGTGTTAATTAAATGTACCATATGTGATCCAATTTGTGAGTCTTGTGTAGGTACAGCTACCAACTGTCTATCCTGTCTGGCTAACTCAACTAATCCTTACCTGTCGCTATCGGGAGTCAATGGAACCTGCCTAAACCAGTGCAGTTATGGTAAATATCCTAATAGTACCAGGGTATGTGTGGCTTGTGTTGATCCCTGCTCCACCTGCTAATCTTAAACAGTATGTTTATCATGTATCTCTCCCAGATTCTACTATAATAAGGTCTGTTTGGTTAGTTGCCCCTAGAACGTAACAGTGGCCAACTCCTCCACTAACAAATGTGATGATTGCAGTACAACTTGTAAAACCTGTGTGAACTCTACAACCACCTGTACCACCTGTAACGATCCAAATGTGTTATATAATAACCAATGTCTAACACAGTGTCCTTCTAATTTAGTTAATAAGAGTGGAGTATGCTCACCATGTGATTCTCCCTGTTCAACCTGCTCTCTAACTTCTACTAACTGTACCAGTTGCCTATCTACATCGAGTACCCCCCACTACCTAAACAATACATGCTGGGGGGCATGTCCTTCCACCTACTACAATGAGTCTACTACTGGAAACTGTCTCCCTTGTTCAGCTCAACCAATAAACTGTAAGGTATGCTCCAGTGCGATCACCTGCATTGCGTGTGACTCTGATTTCATGCTATTTCCAGTAAACTCAAGCTGCCTGAACTATGTACCGGCTGGTTATGTGAATATTTCGGGACTAGCTTACTCTTGTGATGGGGAATGTGCTACTTGTAATACAGTGACCACTAACTGTACCTCCTGTAAGACTAAAAACCTACTTGGTAACGCATGTATGGATACTTGTCCCTCCAGTTACGTTCCAATAAGTAAACTATGTGTATCTTGTGTCTCCCCCTGCTACACTTGCTCCTCAATAACAACCAACTGTACGTCGTGTGTAGCTGCTAGTCCAGCACTCTACCTATCTAATAACTTGTGTGTATCGGCATGTCCAAACTACACCTATCCGAACACTTCGACCCTCAGTTGCCTCCCTTGTGTTGATCCATGCCTTACCTGTACAACTAAATCGACATGCTCCTCATGTATGAATGGCTATTTCTATTATTAACAAGCCTGCCTAGCAACATGTCCTGATGGGTACGTGGGAATAGCTATGATATGCCAGCCATGTACGTCTCCCTGCCGTACCTGTTCGGGTTCAGCTTCAACATGCCTCAGCTGTTTATCAGGGTTATCCCCTTAGCTATTTTTATCGGGTACCAGTTGCATAATATCTTCAATATGCCCCAGCGGCACCTATCCGAGCATAGTAAACAATATGTGCACAGTATGCGTGCCTCCCTGTATCCAGTGTTAGTCCAATATTAAGTGTACAATGTGTGGGACTGGATATTTCCTTGATGGAGTCACCTGCAAAACTACGTGTTTGAACGGAAGCATCCCCATCAACTCGGTATGCACAAGCTGTGCTTCTCCCTGCCTAACCTGTGCATCTACCACTTCAACTTGTCTAACCTGCCTAACCAATACTACCTCTACCTTGTACCTATCAGGATATAGATGCATTACTACCTGTCCAGATACCACCTACTCTAATGGCACTACTTTCGAGTGTAGCTCATGTGTGTCTCCCTGTTCCTACTGTACTTCACGGGCTAGTTGTATAAGTTGTGTGGGTGGATTCTTCCTATTCGAAACACAATGCTATACCCAATGCCCTACAGGTTACGTTGGTATTGGAATCCAGTGCATCAAATGTGTGGTTGGTTGTCTGAGTTGCTAGAACTCTACCAGTACTTGTCTAACCTGCCAGGTAAACTACTATATGATGCCTATCACCAACTAGTGTGTACAGAACTGTCCAGGACTCTACCAGGACCCTATTTCAGGTAAATGTATCGGATGTACTGCACCCTGCTATGGTTGTACTGGTACTACCAATAATTGCACTATATGTCTATCAGGAGCAGGGTCCCTCTACAACAATACTTGTGTTTCCACTTGCCCAGACGCTATGTACTCTTTCAATTTTGTCTGCTTAAAGTGTTCTGATGGGTGTATCAACTGTACCTCAGACCAAAAATGCATACAGTGTAACTCTACAACATTCCTGTATAAGGGTGCATGTGTTGCTCATTGCCCTGCAGATTATTCAGTACTAGCGGGAAGGGAATGTACAGCCTGCACTAAGACTAACTGTCGAGAATGCACTAGTTCTGATTACTGTACTTTGTGTGTATCTCCTACAGCACTCTACCAGGGCGAATGTCTATCAGTATGTCCTACTGCATACTATTCTAATGGAACGCACTGCTTACTGAGTCCAGTTAACGCCACTGTTAGTGAAATTAAGGCTGCTTTGGTTCCCATGCCCTTTACCATAGCCACCGCCACCTTAGTTCTGATGGTACTTATATCCAAATTCGTATACCCAAGTACATTTTTCGTCGGAGTACTGTACTCTCTGCTAGGACTTCTTTAATTTGGTTCAATAATAGTGCTCATTCTAGTGTACGCTATGACCATTGGTGGCTTCGATGTCAAACTTGGCATCCTTGGTGTGTCTCTTCTAATGACTTACTGCCTCAACTTTGGAATGGTGGCTCTGTTTATCAATTACAAGAACAAAGATCAAAGATTTAGAGTATGGATGATGAGGAGATGCGCATCTAAAACCAGCTATGGTTTCGCACTAGGCATATGTTGTGCTATTACTCATAAATACTGTCTAATGTTGTTTTCAAAGTTCTTCAACATCTACGCCTTCAAAGCTCAAATGGAATCTCCTCGCAATTTCTTCTGGATGAACGTCATTCAGCTTTGTGGGATACTCCCTGCTATCTTAGCGACAGGGGTAGCAGCTTCCATCATCTATGGACTTACCTCCCTCAACCAACTCTACCTTTCAAGTTTGGATATCATCATAATATCAATAGCCAATGGATTTGCAGCAGTAATATCCATATTTAAGGACGAAGTATTCTTCCAGGAGCATGATGGTGAGCTAGCTCTAAACAAAAAGATCGAGCTTGATGATAGTTATGCACCAAAGGAGGTTAGTCAGGCAGGATAAGTTTCAGAGCGGGAGTAGAGTGCAAACTGTGGGAAATATCTTTATGGTTAGGCTATTGAGTCGCTAGCATCAATTAAAAAACTGCAAAACCAAGCTGAAGAAGAGTCTGTGGGTGAGTTCATCATACAAGAAGAGGCAGGAGAGTAGGCTGAGCCCTATATCTCCTACTAAAAGAACGATATGTCTGTTCAAGCTCTATAAATCCTGTAGCAATAATCAGAAATGAACTTTGAACAGTAACCCAGCTCAGTAATGAGGATTGTCCAGAAGATCGAGTAAGCTGCATCAACATCCAAGCATCGAAACATAGCGAAATCATTTACTCAGAGTCAAAGCTCAGTTAAATAGAAACCTAGCTAGAAACTGCAGGATAATGGTGAGTACAGAGTGTAGCTTGCCAACTACCCAGAATCGAACAATTAGCAGCCTGATCGTGGTTAGTTGGGTGTGGTCAAATAGGCGGAATAGGCTATTCTCTAATATAATACTGAAAGAAAACTCCAGCCGGATTAAAAGAAACCTCAGTCAAATTAAAAGAAATTCCAGGAATAGCCTATCAACCCTACAGTTATCGTTGTTAGACAGTCTTCATAACTCAAACAGTCAGCTAACCTGGGCAAGGGAAAGATATCAGATACCACAGCTCTCCATGATACAGTATCGGATAGCAGTACTTACACTAGACCATTCAGAAAGAGGGAGATACCCAGCAGATAAAGACAAAAGTACGAGTCATCTATCGATTATCGAGACTAGGTAGATACTAAGTTCGAAGTACTCAACTCTAATTTAAGAGACTCACAAAAACTCACAGTTAGTCCACTATAAAAAGTACAGGGTTCTCAACAGAAAGACAATTTCGTGTAGGAGTCCAAGATCCTTTCAGATTAGCTGGATAAATAGAAGTAGCTTGAAAGACTGTTGAGATAGAAATAGAGAGAACTAGTAAGACTCCGCAAACAAGTACAAATCAAAGAGAAAGAGAGAGACGATCATAACACCTTCAAATCAGCAGGAGAGCAGCTACTTAACGAGACCAATCGACCATATTCCAGAGTATCCAGTACGTTTACGTCTGCAGCTGAAATCCAGGATCCCATCCTACTCTCCAAAACTCTCAAGAGAGACCAACGGATATCTCCACCACCTAAACAAATAGAAACATCGGCTGACTCCCTAGCTATGTTGTAGAAATAATCCAAAAAGCCGAAACCTCAGTAACCTATGTAAAAGTCACCCAACAAACACAAGAAAAGCTCCACTGATGTGGTGGGTAAAAAGTCGAAGAAGATCTCCAGCACCTCCTTCAACCAATAACAGTCAGTTGGTAGGATAAAAGTAGACACAGCTGACATCTAGAAGTCAGTTAAGGTATCCGAAGATGATGAGCTGAGTGAAAGTCCTCCAGGCAGAAACTTTCCGAGAGATATGGCTTCCAAATTGAGCAGCAAAAAGGTTTAGGGAATCCCTTCGTATAGGACAGTAGAACTTAATAGGGAGATATCACCTTCAAGAAGCAAGATTGTGTATGACACTAGCGAACTGGGAGAGAGTGAGTCAAACGAGGTCGATTTCCCAGGAGCATCCCCTTCCTAATTCAATGAACAGAACCAAAGACTAGAGAAATCGCATCTTTACATAACTAATAACTCATCAAAAGCACCAAATAAACCTCAGATGCCACCTAAATAGAAGAACTCTAAGGTATTTCAATCGGACGCTGAGATAAGAGATTACCATCGGAGGGTGCCAGTGATGGTGGGAGTGCACGTGTAGAAGCAGTACTAATAGGATAGTTTGAGGAGCTACTATTAGGCAGCTAGAAGAACATAAGCGAAAGCAGACAAATCCCTAGAGAAGATCTATCTCCAAAGGTAGAAATCAAAAAGCAGAAACACATCCCAGGACAAACCTTGATATAGGTACAGATTTACATTATTGTTGGCAAAGAATCAATAATTTTAACATTAATTCATGATAACTTTAATAAATAATGATCTAACCCATGTTACTTCATTTACCAACATTGTTCTTAATCCAGGCCATGTCGATGCTGTTGGGGCGCTCGATTGGCAGACCGAACGCTCTCGACCATACACCGTTAGTCAGACAGCCAATAGCTCTTGAAACACCGAACACCACTGTGTAATAGTTGTACTCGTTCATGCCGAAATGCTGTAGGCAGGCTCCACTGTGCGCATCGACGTTAGGGAAAGGGTTCTTGATCTTACCGATCTTACCAAGCACACCTGGAATAGTCTCATAGCACACTCTAACCAGTTCGACGATTTAGTCGTTCTTGATATGTCTCTTAGCGAAGTTTTGGAGGTGGAGGAAACGAGGATCAGTATTCCTGAGCACTGCATGGCCGTAACCTGGGATAACTCTGCCCTCTTTGAGGGTTTTATTGACGAACTCTTCAACTATTTGTTTGCTAGGTGCTTTTCCTGCATGATATTTCTAACTAAGACAAAATGTACTTTGAGTTCTACAAGCCATTTCAAACATTCCTGGTTAGCGAGGCCGTGGAGAGGTCCAGCAAGTCCATTGAGAGCTGCCGAGAAGGATAGGTAAGGGTCAGCAAGAGCAGAACCAACTAGATGGGAGGTGTGAGCCGATACGTTTCCACCCTCGTGATCAGCGTGGATAGTGAGATACCCTCTGATGCACTCCTTCATCTCCAGAGAGTCATAACCGAGCATATGTGAATAATTTCCAGCCCAATCCAACTTTTCGTCAGGCTTAATGAGCTTTCCATCCTTAAACTTATGGCGGTAGATGGTGGCTGCCCACTGCGGCAGTTTGTTGATAAGAGCCATGCTATCATCATAGTAATATGACCAGTAGTCTGCCTTCTTCATGCCTTTATCGTACTGCTCGAAGAACTTACTCTTGCGTTGAGCGAATAGAGTAGCCAGGGAGAGCATAGTCATTGGGTGAGTGTCTTTAGGAATGGAGGTGATAAAGTTAGTCTATTCCTGAGTGATATTCCCATGAGATTTCAACTCAGCTGTCAAGTCGTCAAACTGCTCCTTGGTGGGGAACTCTCCTGTCAGAAGCAGATATATCATGGCTTCTGGTAGGGGCTCGTGGCCTCCTGGTGCCTTTTGAGAGTGCTTCTCAACTTCAGGGATGGAGTGACCTCTAAAAGTGATACCTGACTGTGCGTCAAGCTGGGAGCCCTCGTAGTAAATGGCGGGTATCTATCTCATACCTGAGATGACTTGCTCAACCTTGACAGTGGCGATGGTTTTGGAGCCATGTTCCTTCTTGATGGTATCGAGCTCTGCGTGGCGAATGGGATACGTTGTTTGTATTTGGGAATGATCTACTGAGCTAGCCGAGTCTTCAGTTTGGAGAATCGGAAGAGTCCTTTGCTACAGTTCATAGTTGAGAGTTGAAAATTAATGATTTAATTGTGTTTATTAGCAATACCTGAGATGTTGGAGTTTATGGGTGGTGCTAGTACTTTTGGGTAGGTGGTGTTATCTTAAATGTTTAAGTTACGACTGAATAGGAGTAGCGAGGTGAGTAGAGTTGATTGATGCCTTGTAATTTACTACGAATGACGATACAAAGCAATAGGTATTGATCAGGTTACTATGGAAAACAATCCTCTTACAGGTGTTTAAATTACGAACTAATAAAATATTTAGATCTCATAATGTTAGTACAATTATTTATCCGATGGGACTCATATGGCAGGGTAAATAAATATAATACAGAACTAGCGAAATAGAAATAATAGTATCTTCAAAGGCTTGTATCTGATTTTTAAGATTATTCAAGTAAATACTTAACAACATAGTTTGATTATTCAATTTTTAATCGTGCAGAACTGAATAGTTGGGTTAGAGTTAGTTGTCTCATTTTTTTTGATATCTAAATCGTGCATTCGTTTGATCAGATGAAGAGGCGGCTCAATACAACTATTTCAGAATATTTTATTAATGATACCAAGCGAACCAACATCCGAAGCTACGGCACAATCTTCTGATATGATGTCGTCCGTTTACAATACCCAGGCCTTAGATGATGATGTGGAGGACCTGAAACTGCTCTTCAAGAAGGTCAATTCTTATTCCCTCTGCCGATATACCAGCAAAATTGCCATTAATCTTCCCGAAGGCCTCGCCATCATCGACAACGGAAAGGTTACCAGGTACTGTGATGAAGATGGTCCTTTCCAGAAGAAGGCAGGTGTGAAGCTAAGTTGTTTCGTTCCTTACTCACAAATGATTGCGATAGTACCTGAGTGGTCAACGACAATACTTTGTTCTGTGCCAGATTTGGAAGACATGAAAGGACTCCCTATCTTTTCAACCAGATCTCTCGCTATTAATCCTAGTACAGTATACATATATGACCTCATGCAGAGGAAACTCATCTACGAAAAGGACTTCAACTAGTAAATTGTAAGTTTGTGCATGAGCAGCAAATTCATCGCTGTTAGTAGCATCAATAGAGTGGTAATTCTTGACTACAAACGGGATATGGAGCTAAACAGCATTACTCAGAACAAGTTAGAACGATTAATCTAAAACCACCTCAAGGGAACATACGACAAAAGTGCTAGGTACATCCAGTTCAAGGATGGTAGCCCTCAGAAAGGAATACTGAAGATGAGTCAAATTGAACCAGTCAGATTAGCTTTCATTAAATAATAGAGAAAGATGCTTGCTGTTTACGACAGCGATCTCGACATATTTATTAACATAGAGCTAAATAAAACCGAAAGAGACTTCTGTCTGTCTCCTGACGGAAAAACTGTGGCTCTGATTTCGGAAGGAGGAATAGATATTCGGCTGGTTTAAATAGATACGAGAGAAGTACTGACAGAATTCCGCAGAGGTACCTCAGGGAAAGAAATTGGATGCTTCGGATTTTGCTAAGGATGGTTTGGGTTGGCCAGTCGGCAGGAAGCCCATGCCACTTTTCACTTTTTTCCCATCAGAAAGAAGAGCAACCCTCAATAAATGATTTACAGCCAGTACAAGCGATACTTCAACACTTTCCGCGAGCCAATAGACTTCTACTTGAAGGATGGAAAAGTATTTGTATTTAGTTTGGTGGGTTGCACCCTCCAGTTGCTTGACCTCGCGAGGGCTAAGACTAAACACGGAGAAGACGTTTCGAGAACAATTCTTTCGAACGAAGTGGCCATGTGGAAGTCGGATTGAAGAAAAGCGTTTTGATTAATCGGCGAATAGCATAGAATAAAATAATTATTACTGTACTGTTTAATTGCGAACTCTTTCATTGTGCTAAAAAATGCTAAGTGTAGCTTTTCCTGTTAACCTAAGGCTCCAACATCAATGAGAGAAGGAAGTGTGTTTCGACAAAAAATTTCCACCCATTATTTAGTTCATACTTTCAATACAATATCTATGCTTATGATCACTGGCATGTCTTATTGGCTGAGTTCCAAGTAAACCCTGACAGACACACGCACGTGTCATTCACTGACGGACTGCCGTTGCTATTCGTCACCAATGAACAGTTCAGAACGCACGCTCCGTTAACCAAACTGTAGGGTCTCAGACAGGTAGCCACCCCACAGGTGTTGGTGGCCGACGACCAGGTGTACGGACTGAAACAGGTACAAGTGTTGTTGACAGCGGGAGACACGTTGCTGTTGTTGACGAGTGAGCAGTTGACTCTGCAGCTCACGGTCAAGTTATTCCAGGAGAAGGGGCTCAGGCACTTGCAGGTGAAGTTGACCTGGGTACTGTTGTCGGTGTTGGCTAATTTGCTGCAGTTTAGCACGCACGAGCCTGAGTTGTTGTTCCAAGAATAGGGACTTCTGCAGCTGCAAGTATTGTTGGCGGTGGCAGGGGACCTATCAGTGTTGGGAATAATCAGACAGTACCTCAC
>JAOXNN020191875.1:0-25079 GCA_028571205.2 Hydropsyche betteni | reverse complement strand
CTGTCCTCGCAAGCTGCGAGCAGAAGACCCATGACGTTGTTTTGCAAGAGCTTGTTAGGCTGGTTTAGTTGGGTATTAGTATTATTTGTTAGACTACCTATTGCAGACTAGAGACTTCAGCAACCTCAAGAAGCTCTTGGCTTTCGGCAACACAGCCTTCGAGCTGCTTACGGAGGGCAATCACAGCTTATTGAGGTTATCTTTGAGTGAGAGCTTGTACTGCCACGACATTTTCAAAGACCAGAAGATCTGGGAACTGTACACCAATACAGTTTTGCTGGCAATTTAGAGGGAGAATGTTCGATCAGCTACTGCGAGTACGAGGGCCAGGAGTAGCCGGAAGACTAAATAAAGTTCGTGAAGTTGATAAGGTTTTGACCAAAAAATGCGCCCAAAACTTTCAATACTCTGCCAATGTATGAGCAAGCTTTCACATGAGTTCCATCAGTAATAATTATTAAAATATGCTTCTTTTTATAAGAATTACGTAAAATGTCTCAACTAATTATGATAATTTAAAGTTGCTCTCACTCATATCAAAATACAATTCGGACTTAAGAAAGAAGCTAAGCAAGCATCTCTGGGCTTTGAAGAGTTTAGTAGTCCTGAATATTGGTAAAATGTAAGCTTAGTATCGGTGACGATCAGCCGGAGATTAGGCCATACTATCTGTAGGAGTTTATTAACTACAGACTTAGTCAAAGCGTGAAGACTATCAAGTGTATAAATTTATTGATTGTCTGCCTTTCCATAAACCCCTGGATTAGCAAGGGGTCAACAGTTAGATCACCTTCTAAAATCTAGGCTGTTTACAGCACATAGAAAAGTCAATATTTAGCTCTTATGATGTATGAGAACTAGGAAGACACCAGCTACCCATTGGTTTTTAATAACAATATGTCAAAATTTATTATAAGAATATAATACTAACTCGTTAAAATTTTTAACAATTATGTTTCAAAACATACCAATCTACAATCAAGCATAATTGTTTATTTCAACCCAAACCTTTTCAGGCAAAAAATACTTAATAATCTAAACTACAAGATATCAACACTTATGTTAAGATCTGCCCTAATTAGTTATCTCTGAACCCTAACTCAACAATCGACTTGAGTTAGTTGAATATTTCTTTTGTTTCGGAGTCTGGTTATAAGCTTGAATATATGAATAGCAATACTAAACGTTCAATACTTACAAAGCACTATTACAGAACGAATAACAAATGAAGTCGCAGTTCAATCAAGACTACTGGAAGACTCGGATCAGTCCATCTGCTCCCGCTGAGTAAATGCTTCCGTACCGCTCACAATGCAGCCCAGGTCGTCCAAGTACAGCAGACTGTGGATGCTCTCGTCGTACTTCCGGAGGTGGACGCCCTTGAGCTATTCTAGACAGAGATTCTTGCGGAGGTCCCACACCTTTATCGTCCCGTCGTGGCTGCCAGCATACAGGCACCAAGGGTGTCTCTCTGCTGTGGCGATGCAGCTCACAGCGTCTCGATGGTCGAGTTTCTTGACGAGCTTTTCTGAGATAACAGGTGACTGCGTACTTGTGCCGACGTCGAAGGCCCTGATGCAGCTGTCCTCGCAAGCTGCGAGCAGAAGACCCATGACGTTGTTTTGCAAGAGCTTGTTAGGCTGGTTTAGTTGGGTATTGGGATCGGCATCTGCCGAGTACCTGTAGATATCGGCAATCTTTTCAGTTGATATATCCCATGTAGTAAGCGTGTTTGAGTTATTATAGCCATTCGTTATGGTATTACTGGAAGACCATATTACACATGTAGGATTCACTAATTTACTGACAAATTACGTATCGAAGTCAGTTTATCTTTATTTTAAAACTTTTTTATTACCCTACCTTCGATACTAACTAATTAGGCCTATTTGTAGTCATAGCTGAGAGAATGAACCTTGATAGTAGAGTCTGAAGATGAAGTTACGAGTTTCTAATTCCAACATTAATTACGTCCCGGTTGTACGCTAGCTGCCAGATTGCGGTTTCCTATGGTTCTCCGATGTAATTCTGCCATTGTCCTTTGAGTATATTTGGTGGTTATAAATAGGGTTACTATTGAAAAGTAGGTATCTACCATGCTTTTATCGTTCCTTCGCTGCTTCCTGTAAAGACTAGTGCATTTTAAGAGTCTGAAGGAGTTCCTGACACTGAAAACACAGGTCCCGTATGCTCTCTGAGACATACCTTACTCTCAGGTTCCTTTTTCCTCTAGATATCTCCTAAATCCCAGAACTTTACCAGACAATCCTCACTAACTGAAGTCAGGCACATGCCTTCCCTCGTATAGAATATATCCCTCACTACATCCAGGTGCCCCACTAACGTGTACATCTTCCTATTTGAAACAATCTTCGTTTCTTAGAGTACCTGTTCGTCAGCTAAGCGACTATTCATCTGTATTCCCACCTAATTCAGTATCCTGAATGACCACAAATCTACCTCTCTAAGAATTGGGTATGGGTAGAATTATCCAATCTTTTCCGCTCAGCATCCATATTATCCTCTACCTTCTTAATCTCAACCTGCAATTCTACCGTACGTTTATTAGCTATCGTACCCTTCTTACTCCTTTACTATCTTAAGGCTCTCTCCAGGATCATTATCCGTTTAAGGAGGTCGAGATGGACTGTTTAATGAGTTTTGGCTTATGCCTATAGCTTAGTAATTTTGTTTAGCATGTTCTGGCGTTCGAATGCCCACTCCTTCTCCTTGATCTGGGTTTTACCGAACTATCCCTGGAGGAAATCTATGACGCCCGGCCAGGAATATCCTGTTGAGGGTGCGTTGTTCATAATTTGAATAACTTTGTACGATTAAATTAGTTTAAGCAAATTAATATGCCTTAAGTCGCAATACTTAGTAAATATTGAAAAGATAATGCAGATACCGAGTTAGTAAATAGACCTATCCTCAAAGGTATGTGATTTATATACTTTATAAATTTATTCTCTGCCTTCGTATCAATCATACTATCACAGATAAACTTAGGTTACATCCCTCCAGTATTGCCCATCTAGAAAATCATCAAACATCTTATACTTACAATTGTTAGGAATAATCATGCTTAAATTAATAGTTTAAGGTCGTTAGTGGTACTCCTCCCATCAATAAAACTTTTCAGCCAACTATACACATCTTTTGAGTACCTAATATGCGCTTCTCTCGCCTTCTCAATCTCATGTTCCTGCTCTCTAATTCTCATTTAAAGATTCTGTATCTTAGCCACCAAGAATATCACATCTCCACTCACCTCCGTCTTCCTCTAATAGTTCGCCCTAATAATCTCATATTTTTTATTATACTGTAGCACCAGCTCATCTTTTTGTGATTCACTCTTCTGATAAATTTCGGTAACCTGGTTCAGTTTCGTCCTCAGTAATGATATTTCTCTCTATTGGGCACGTAACATAAGGTCTTTCTGTTGGCCTATCGCCATTAGTTCCTATATCCTGGCTTTATCCTCCGAACTTACAACCACAGTTACGATTGGCTTAGGTTCTGGTAAGGGTTTCTTTTGGTTCAGCCCATCGTAAACTACTTTTTAGATTACTGCAATAGACCGTAGGATAGGTTCAGGGTCTATTCCGAGTGTTTTCTTCCAGATGGCTACTAAAGTCTCACTAGTACTTTGAATTTCCCCCGATTACAGCATCTACTTACAGGCTGTCCTGCAAAATTCCTGCACTGAACCTAGCTTATTTTAGATGACATTAATAAAATCCCCGATAACATTAATACGGGAATTGAGCTGTTCGTTTTAGGATTTCAATTTCTTTAGAAGTTTCTTGCTGGAAGGGTCGCTATCCACCATCTGAGAGGTATCGAGGACCCGACTGAGATTTAGGAAGGAGCGTTAAGGAACAGCAAGCATTGAGGTTTCAGCGGCCTCTTGTTAGTTCACTTGAAGCATGTTGGAGCCAGTTATGGACTGAGGAGGGTTGAGCACGATGTCAAGGATGTTCATGTTGGAGGCTTAGACCACTTTTTATTTGTCAAAACCGATCATATTTGGGAAAAATAATAAGAACGATCCCTGTATGCATCTAAGATTCGTGTTTGAGCCATTTATTTTTTTCTACGGGAAGATTGTATGGAATTGTGTCGCTAGATTGTTGTTTTTTCCATTTGATTGCTGTTAACTAAACTCAAACTAATGAATTGTTATTGGTTTTTCGTTTTATATTAATTCTGAGTTATTAATGAGTCATGCCCTTAGCTTCCATCCCGATATAGTGGAGAAGTACGAACTGTTCTGTCAGCACACCAGTAATAAACATAAGGTCGTCAACGAGTTCCTCTCCATTCTGAAGAGTCTGTGCGACTTAGAATAGTTTTATTCAAGAAGCCTTTAAAAACTGGCTGATTCCGTAAGCAAGCTAATAGTGGGTAAGGACACCCTCAAAGAGCTATTCATAATATTCGAAAGGATGCTCTCAACTAAGTCTGACCAGGCTAAGCAAATGGCCGAAAACATTAAAAACGATATGATGCCCTTCACCAAACAAATACTTACCTAACAAAACTATACGTACAAGCTTAATGAAAGGAAATACCAGAGTATCCGCTCAGAAGTAATCAAAGTTTAATTAAGATGGAACGTCGTCATAAAATTCTCTAAACTCAGAGGAGAAGCTACCTTCGTTGCTATTCAGAGTTGGCAGAACATGGAAGTACGAGTCCTCCGGCAATTAAGTAGCAACTAAAGACCAAGCTAGCTCAGAAATAGAAGGAACTAATAGATAATGTGGCCTTTTACAACAATACAGTTGAGAGTTACCTGATAATACTGACAGAGCTTACCAGCCAGTTTACGGATGCTGAGAGTTCTCGTAAAAAGGCACTGAAGGATAGCATTCAGAAGTATATGGTGTTTGAAGTGAGTGCAATAAAGAATATTGAGTACAGTATAGGAGGGTACTGCAAAACTATGGAGGGTATGGATGATAGGATTGCTATTACTGAGAAAACGGTAGATCTTTCTGATAAAATTCCATTGGCTAAGGTGTCTCCTAATAACTATCTGTAATATTTGAAGTCGGAGGCACTGGAAAATGATATTAAGAAGCTTAGGGTGCATACTGTGAAGTCATTGAAAGATAAATTCTCGGGATAGATCGACCAGATTAGATATAAGGAGGCATTGAGAGACTGTTATAACTTGTTAGATCATCTATTGCAGACTAGGGACTTCGGAAACCTCAAGAAGCTCGTAGCTTTTGGCAATACAGTTTTCAAGCAACTGCCTGAGTGTAATGACACCATATCAAGGATATCTTTGAGTGAGGGTATGTACTGCCACGATATATTCAAAGACCAGAAGTTCTGGGAATTGTACACCAACACAGTTCTACTGATAATCTAAAGAGAGACGGGATCGATGAGTTCCTACCAGTACGAGGGCCAAGAGTAGCTAGAGGAATAAATAAAATTTGTGAGATCAATCAAACTTGATCCCAGTATATGTCAGCAGTTTTTCACAAGAGTAGAGAAGTAAATGGGGAAGATCGACAGAGGAAAACCACAGAAGAAGAGCTAAACTCGTGAGAAACAATAGAAAAATGCAGAGCATAAGGCACAATCTCTGGTCAAATCCTCCTAACAGCCACCCCACACCTTAGACAAATCACAAGATACACTATCCTAGCCTTCTATGACCCTATCAAAGTAGGAATACGAAGCATTCACATGATTTTAGTAATTTATTTAATCGATAAGTGTTTCGATATCAAGCTATTTTGTAAAAGTACTCAGACTCGATACATTATCATTTAAGTTGTTTTTCCACCCATTCTACAATCTCCTATTCTATCTTTAGGTTGTATCCCATTGACTGCCAAAAGTTGGTCTCAATATGCACTATAGAAGCAGGTTCAGTCCTAAAAGCACTAGCCAGGTCAATAACTGTCTGTTCATGGTTAATTCCTGCCATTTTTCTGCACAGTACCACACTACCAATCAGTACATTAAATAGATTTTCAGATGTTAGTGTTTCCTCCCTCCGAACCAAATAAGAAGACACCATACTAAGACACTCAACCACCAACTCCACATCCTGGTCATCAAATATAACTTTAAGCGAGTCTTTAAGTAGCCCCTGATCATACTCCAACTCAATCTAAGTACAGGTCCAAAATGACAGGGCAACCCTACTATCAATTACATTATTTTGGATGTCCAGCTCCCCACCTCCTTCAAGAAGCACATCAGATCCCACAGATTCCTTGAGTGTCTATTAGAAAATGTGATCTTCGATGGAAGTTCTATGGATGAGAACAGGTGTCGGATGCTCCTCCTCCTCCTAATTGAGGCTGTTGCAGCTGGTTGGTAGGTTCTTGATGTTTTTGAACAGTTTGTCCTTCAGGAGGGATAGTTGACTAGGGTTTTACATCATGTTGATGAGGAAACTAAACACTCTTTATGAGGATAACTCACACTCAACAATATTAGTTTGGTTGATGGGAGAGGTGCACCTGGGAAGGTGGATGCTCTGGAATGGCTGATTGTAGATCATTAACAATAGTTTGAAGTTAATTATTGATGGAGTTAATAATTTGCATATAAAGGGGCAACAAATAAATAGAGGAATGAAAGAGGTTGATCTGATCATAGCTGATAGGAGTATATATTTTGTCTTTTATTATCGGAATGGGTAGTAATTGGCTATGGAAGATCGTCGAACATTTTATTATGGCTAGCGTAACTGATTTGATTAATTAGGTAACGCCACTAAATGATCATCTCTAAAATTTTAAGGCCCAAAGAGTGTTCAGGAGTGGTAGTTTGTGTCAAAAAACAACTGTTTTACTCAAAGTTTAGTGATTAGTACTCTTATAAAAAGTCCCCAAATAAGAACAAGTTGAAATCAACTAACAGCAACAATTGGATAGTCCCAGCTTATTCTATAAACCAGACAAACTAGTGATAATCATCTGGATAATTGTCTAATTTTTAAACTTACAAAATATGTGTCAATCATGCAGACACAATTCCTTTAAATACTCTTAGGAACCATGCTACATAGTCCAGAAACCCTTCCTGAAACGGATCGTAAAGCCCATGGTGATACTGAAACTGATTTCGAACGCACAAAAACATACCAGCTAATACCAGCATCGCTAAAAGTAGCAAAGCTGATATCAGTGGATAAAGGATTATTGTTAACACTATTAGCGTGTTCCTTGTAGGTCGAGAAAGCTCTACGCTAGTGAGCAGCGCAATAACGAGTACAGGTGAAAGCAGTACATAAACAGAAAGGAAAATGCCTAGCAGTAGAGTCGGTAACAGTAGAGCAGCAAAGATAACCCATAGAGGGATGAATAGTATCTGATACAGTATAACTAACATCCTTTTGACGAAATCTACTTTATTTAGGTTTTACTTGAGCTGGACCAGTCCTGATTAAAGCGTATACCAGCTAGAATCTCCCTTATCTCCGTATTCTTCGTCTGAAATGTTCTCAGCCTACACGGATCATTGGCCCATTCAGCCCCACAAGTATAACAGAAATGATTTCCACATGTACAGCTAATATAGTTGCATCCTTCCGTCTTCTCTACTGTGATACCACAGCGCCCGCATTTCCTTAATTAATTAACCATTACTTATAGTTTAGCTTCTTCATCATCTATTCAGTCTACTGTGAGCATTCCCCTAAATGCGTCAGCTCCAGACATTTCTCGCAATGCGATTGGTTACACTTAATGCAGACATAAGGTTTAACATTTGAGTGGAATTCTCCCTCGCAATCCTGGCGCTTACACGCTTTAGAGTTTGGGTTATTGATGAAATACTGTGTTTGTTTCCATTTTAAGTATTTAGCTTTGTAGGTCTACTCAATACTCGTCCATGGTAACGAGCTCTCATCCAGATACGATAGGTTGCACCCATCACTCAAACATTTTACCCTCTTGAACTGGTTAATACAGGAACGAATGTGTTACTGACAGCAATTTAAGCAGTAACTATGCTAGCAGTTAGAGATAGAGTAGAGGGTAGAGTAGTTTTATTAGCAGGTTTCACACGTAGTCTCCATTTTCCGATAAAATATTTTGTCAGACTGAGTTGGAATTGATTAATACTTATACATTATTACATGCGTAAATACATGCCTACCGGTATATAGTGGACAGTAGTGATAAATAGGAATACCTCATAAGGTTATATTTACTGCATCAAGGTCTGCCGAAGTTTTGTTTCGACGTCCATGCAACTAGAGTCGAGTTGAAGTCAGTAGTCCAAACCAATAGTGGCTGGAGTCAGGCGACATGTTGGTGTACTACATTTTGTCGGTGTTAAAGAGGTCGGTGGTTGTTGTTCTGCCCCCTAGGCCCATATTTCCCTATCCTAAATACACGACACCATTTATTGGTTTTGATCTTTTCATCTGGTGATTGTGATTCTAGAAGCATGCCTTGAAATTAAGGGTTTAGAACTTTGGTACTATGTACTGTTGGCTGAGATTTAGTGCCTTCCATGACCGACTATGCTGGCTATCCTCATGCATCCAAATAGGAAACATGGGTACATGGTAGGAGGCTACCTTGGAATAGCCTGGAAATCTAGCGGCAATCTCACTGACAAAGTTAGATTGGCCTTAGTATGTCTAGATATACCCTGTATCTAATGAAACTATAACTGTCGAGCCTACCAGATGATACCCAAAGGTCTTGCGCTGCTCTATCGGTGGTATCCCTACAGAGCCATTTATATACCATTGAGGATTGTAAGCAAACCACCAGGGACCTGCAGCACCAACAGTTAATTTAACTGTTGCGAGTCCATGGAACCCTACATCATGGTTACCCACAGCAAGGATTATAGGGACCAGCCTCGAACCTCCGTTATTCTTACCTAGTTTCTAAACCATCCAATAAAACTGATCCCAGGGGTAATAGCAGTACGTCATAGCGTTGTCGTAGGTAGTATCTCCGCCCACTACAAATAAATCTGGGTCTTCTGTCATCATACTGTTAAATAGGCGCTCTCCTGAGTGATTTAGCCCGATATCTCCTCCAAATATTATCTTTAGTGGTGTGGAAGTTCCAAAACTCGGTAGTGTTTTGTAGGTAGTAAACACTGTCTTATTATCTGCCCTGACTATTACTGAATAGAGAGTTTATGGTTGTAGTTGAGTAAATAGTGCAGTCCACACCAATCTTTCCCCTATCTATTAGTATATTTAAGGTTGAAAGGAAACTATTTGAGTAGCTAAAACGTTCGTAGCTCCTGCATTTAAAGTAACACTAACATTTTTTATTTTTATTCCTGTATGCACATTTATATACACCGAAGTATCTGTATTTTAGGGTAGTGTTGCATATGTTTGGCATATCGAATAGTCTTCACAAACTTTCTTACCTATTATCATCCTTCGTGTTGCTGTTGTAGTTATTACCGGCAAAAACTAATTATGCGAACAGTAGCACACTCCATGCATCATACCGAATCCCAGAGAAACAGCACAAACCCATGCTGTGCCTGCCAGCATAAACCATAGCAAGTTGTAACCTTTCAACTCGGCGAAATACTATTTGAACTTGAGTTTGCCCATTTAACAGTACATCCACGTATAGTGAAAGATCACTCCCACCAATATCACTCCAATAGCCAGGAACACCTTACCAACAATACTTCTTCCCAGTTTTTAAAAACTGTAGAGTGCTATTATCATAAGAATCAATGCCCCAACTCCTATGTAGCATAGGACTTTAATAGCCTTCTTTATACTGTTGGGACGTTTTTCCTTTTCACTTTATTCATCAGTAGGCTGGTTTCGGGTGTCCTCTTTAGTATTCTCAGAAAGTGTTTGTCGACTTAATATTCGTTTCCTCACGAACACTAATATCACTACCGTCAGAACTATCACCAGCTCAAACATCCCCACAATGAAGATTACTCCGAGTGCAATTTGAGTATGATAGTCATGCTTAAGGCCATCACTCCCCGGATAGTAGCTCATTATGATATTTAAATTATCTAAATAATTGCTGTCTCTTAGCGAATAGTCAAACAATTTTAAATTCCTTCCGCACAAACCCAAATTTAATAATTCGATATGATTAGCCAGACGAAAAGATCAACAGATTCTTAAATAGACTATGAAGAGAGTATGAACTAGGATATGCCGAAGAAGCCGACTGAAGTCCTTACCTTCGTCAAGACTAAGGGCGAAAAAAACTAGGAGAGCCAACGACAGACTAGCTGGCGCGCTCTCAAAAAGCATATGCTCAACCTAAGCATTGCCATCCTTAACAGTAAGCTGGACGAACGCTATAAGCTCATCCTCAACACTCTAGAAGAGAGTTACAGGACCAAACAGAGTATGTTGTTTGTGGTGCGGTTCATGCAGAACCAGAAGCATGATTTAGAGGCATTCATCAAAATTGTTTCCGATGGTATTGTCAAGAACTTCCAAGCTAAGCATAAACGGCAGGTTCAGGTGACCCTAATTAGTTAGGATTAACCTCGTTCAATAATAATGAGGATGTTCGCTACAAATAGGAACGAATAGAATATCATAAATATCTTCCTAGTGTAGCAGTTGACTACCCTAAGTGCTAAAGACATCCCCTACTTCTCCAGATTCTTTAAGGATAAACCATTCTATCTAATAGTCTCAACTCTCAATGATCTTTCCGATATGCATACCTCACTACACCGGTAGGTAAGCTATATCGATATCTACTAGCCACGGGCTGTATTTAGTAAGTTCTTCTTAGATCTAATTAAAGACGATTCTCTTCCCTTGTATTTCCCACCGGAAAGTACCCAACTTATTGATGACTTTGGGTTGTACCCTCTTTCTTATAGGGAGGGAGTCAGAAGGCTTATCTACCTAGCTAACGTTATTTTCCTAAATGGGAAGAAGCATAGTCCTATTAAGTTTAAGGAATTAGTGGATGGACTTATTCGTATTCTGAGTGATGGCAGATTGACCTTTGTGGAGATATTGGAGGAAAGGCTCACGAAAACTATCATCCAACCGAAATACCGGTTCAAAATACCTGAAGGTAGGCTGTCCACTCTCTATGGTATCGATAAAGCTGAAGCGATGTTCGCTGAGAATGTGCAGCATCTCCTTAGAGACATCAACCTACAGAGATACACTAATAGACTGGAGAATGTCAAAACAACGATTATACATGGGTAAAAACAGCACTCGAAATCCCTCAAAAAGGACCGTGTCGCTCAGTTGGATATCCCCAATGCAGTTAAATCATCAACAGAAAAGATTGAATAGGAGCTCACTTATATTATTCAGGATGTGACAGCAGGAGTAAGATCGCAAGCTTCAGACCTCAAGTGGGAGGATTTCCACTATTAATAGAGAATCCGCCCTGAATTCGTCACAGACCTCTTGAAGGGTGTAACCCACTCCCGTCTAGCCCAAACCCTGGCCGTCTCAACCCAGCGCATCTAAATGTAACACAGCAACGCCGCCTAACTAAGTGGTCTGTAGCTGTTCTAATACGACCTTCAAATAAACATGTTATAGTACATAGGTTTCATCTAGAACTCCAAGAAGCAACTGAACCCCACATTCTATAATCAAATATACAAGAAGACGACATTTCGTAAATTATGATCATTGTGTTTGTAATGATGCTGTCGATTGTGAGACTGGGAGGTCCAGTTTTATGTAGTTGTCGAAGAACTTGAACCCCGATTTTGACGATTGGACGGGAAGTCCTGTGCCTAATACGCTCTTATTGGTGAAAGGCTCTAATAGAGAGGAAAGGTAGGCAGTAGCCAACGTTTGGTTTTCTATTGGCAGGGATGGATCTGCTTCCGACCAGGTAGGCGCTCCAGACAGTTTGACTGTTCTCGTCGTAGCCTTGAGTGTTTTTAGTGACTGCGAAAGCGCCACAGCATACGTAATAGGTACTTGCACACCTAAAATAACCTATCCCTTACCAAGCAACTTTTACCCACTATCCTGAAGATAAAGTCCACAGTCCCAAGTCAAATCAACCTTAACTTGTCCATAAGTCTTATCCAACGTCATATTATTAGTTTGAGATATACTACAAGTTGCATAGAGTTTCGCCAACAAATTATGATACTTTTTGATAGCCTGTGGTACAATATCCTCCAAATCTACCAAATAGAACTGGAATACGTCGCTCATAAGATTGGTAGAGTCTAGACGCATATTGGTCCAGCTAGGGTTGAGCCTTGCATGATGGTTGAGTAAATTCAGTCCGAACTCAATGGTATGGTAGGTAGCTTTATCAGTCTAAGGTGCCACAAACTCCGACACTAGAGTAGTTCCTCCCACAATATACATCCGGTATCCCACCGAAATTCCCTTCATCGCTACATAACCCACCAATTACCACCAATATTCAATACACTAAACCCAGTGTCAAATGTAGTTTTAAACCCACCATAGTTATACACCAATGTTGTATTTCCAAAGGTATTGTCAATTGACTGTTCCTCCAGTATCTCCTCCATCTGTTCACTTAGCCTACCATTCAATGTTTAGTTGATGCTTTGAAGAAGGTTGGTATTGGCGAGTTTATTGAAGACTGTTAGTTCGGTGGAGGAGGGGGCAGGTTTGGGGTCATGCGCTGTTAGAGTGCCCAGACTATAGGTGAGTTTTACAAGTTTGTATTCGGCAGTACCATTCTGCATAACCAAAGCCTATGTTAGACTAGTGCTACCTTGGTATAGTTTACAATGACTTTGCTGAGGGTTGATGTTCCGTTACCTGTATACTTGACAGTTTTCCCCGTTGATTCTAGTTTACCCATTAGGTACTGGTAGCTACGTAACTAAACTCAATATTCAGGATGTTGTTATCGATTTTGACTTACGATGATGAGGTATGGGTACTGCATGAAATATAACTTACACAACTCTGGAGCTACCATCGTAGGTTGCCTTACCCTTAATTCCACTAAGGGAATAGTCATAAGTTGTAAGACTTTATCTGTTGGTTGTGCTCACATCATTCGGAGAGATCGGCTGTTGGGCTAGTGCATCCATATCAGTAAGAGGAATCTCGTAGCTGGGGAACACCTACCAGTAGAGGGCACCTTTATCGGCTACAACACTCAGCAATACTAGCTGCAGAATGACAATAATGGTAAGATTTTTCATATTTATTATATATTTGAATTAGAAGACCTATCACTCTGAACTTATGAAGTATTGGTTACCCTCCTTCGAGTCAATCATAAAATTGGTAACGAATACTATGGCAGAGGTTAGAGGCTTGGGACTAACAACGAACTATTTTTTGGTTGTTAGGGAGACTACAGGGTAGACCCAGCTCTAATGGTTGAATGTACCTGCTTCGAGCTTTACTCTCTTTTAGGCGCATTTTTTGAGGTTAAAGTTTTTAAGAGCAGCTGATGGCCTTCTCTAAGAGTTAGGCAGCTTGTAATAACGAAGCTACTGGGGCTGTTGGAGTACCTAGCAGTCTCGATCGTCATCGATATCTGAGAATAGCTCCTAGTTGGGCACTTTAGTAGGTGCTATTGTTCTTACAGGAGTGTGTCGATTAATAGCCTGGGTTTCCTATTTCTTAACTTCTCTCTTAAGTGTTCTGGGTGTCGTCATCGAGTTCTCAGCCTTAATCTTCGATGGTTGTTAGGGTTTGATAGATTCCTGCATGTTTTGCTAATATTTACCAATAGAATATTTGGAGGATTAGAGCCAGTTAATAACAACAGAATATCATTCTAAAGGGAGTAGAAATAACACTCTGTTATTATTCCCTACTGTTTGGTCCAACTTTAGTGTAAGCCAGCCATATCCCACCCTCAACATCCAATCCCTACCAACGCATCTCCAACCATCCTAACCTTCAGTGCCGCTGCCTGACAATTCAAATTAATTAATTAAAAATCAAATAGCTTTCATGTAACAGAATAATTTAGACATGCAGGAAAATCTTCGAGTCATAGAAGAATATGCCTACAATCCTTCTGCCGTCTTAGGACGCGGCACCTACTCCGTCGTCTACTACGGCTACAAGATCGGCACTGAAATACCCGTCGCAGTCAAAGTCATCCCCATGCAAAACCTCAATACCGACGCTCTTAGGAACCTATAATACTAAATCACTATAATAACTGGCCTTCCACAACACGACAACATAGTCAAGATTTATGGAGTGTTTCGGACACCAACGCACGTTTTTGTGGTTAGCTAACATTGCGAAGGAAGATTGAAGAATGTACACTCAGAGTATTTTGAACCTGTAGCTAAGGGGATAATAGCTGGGTTGAAGCATCTGAGAAACCACAATATCATGCATAGAGATCTCAAAACGGACAACATTATCCTACTGGGCACAACGCCCAAGATTATTGACTTCGGGTTTTCGAGGATTCTAGCGAATTCAGAGGAAAGGTTTATGGACTACCTGGGTACTCCACTCTTTATGGCACCACAGCTACTTTAAGGTTCATCATACAACTCTAAATGTGATATCTGGTCACTGGGTGTTCTCCTTTACGATATGATCTTCAAACAGACACCTTGGTACCAGAACTGCAGATAGCTGTTACTAGCTGCTGTGCGTTCTATGTCTTACGTTATCCCGTACCATTGTCCCTCACCCAAAATAGCCCAGATCATATAAAAGTGTCTGATATACGACGAATAGAAGAGAATATCATGGAATTAACTGTTTTCTTTGGCAGAAATATTAGAGCAAAGGGTAGCCCTCCAACCTATTTCTATCAGTCGACCAAACAATTTACTCAATAGATCGGTTACACCTGACAAGAGGATGATGAACTCCAGATCGGCTTCGATTAGTAAAGGGAAGAAACTATGCTCACTTGACAAAACTAAGTTAGTACGACCCAGAGATCGAAGCCCAGTACCCCAGCAGCCCCGCCAAGTAGTAACTGACGTTCGGCAGCACTTTGTAAACTATTATTACTGAAATGCATTAACACATCTCTACTAAATTAAACTACTTATCAGTTGCCATTGTATTCATATCCTTAGCTTAACCTACCCCACCCTTAAAAATCCAAAAAGCCCCTAAAATTCCTAAACACAATCTCCCCGCATTATATTATTGAGTTACACTTTGATTAATTACTCCCCTATAATAATATGCAGACGAAATCAAAAGGACACACTCTGCTCGAACAGTGCCCCTAGCATTTTAGTGGCTCCAGAGACATCCTAATAAACTGGCAGGACTAAATATTCAACTGGTAATCCCACAGTTTTACGCAGGATGCGAGGTTTCACCAACTAATAGCTTGCTCTCCGACTAACAATCACCAATTAACTGAGTGTTAAAAGGCTAAAGTGGATAGCCAACCAACCTAACTTCGATAAGTTGGGTTTCTGTTAGACTAACCAGAAATCAACTATGTGCCTTAGATAATCATACCGATACAAAACAGAAGATGAACATAAGAGAACTCTGGCAAGGAACCTACTGAGTAATGTGAGTATCAACCATCAGGACAATATCGTTTGCTTCAACAAGTAGTTACTGAAGGATAAGGAGACTCTAATATACTATTTGGTGTCTTTTACAAGTGGGCTCATATTTCGCTACGAAAAGTACACTCTAAGGTCACTCAGAACAACTTAGAACCCTGTGGATGCTTCACAATGGTTCAGAAAGCACGGTAATAGCTTTAAGTCTGCATGTGAGTGGTTCGTACATTTCCTAGAAGCTTAAATAGTTCGACGATATCAGAAGCGGGAGAAATACGACTATTCGGATATCAAAGCAATATATGGGAATATTAGGGCTTAATAGAAGGCAATACTTTCGAGGAAGGACGATTTTATCAGAGAGTTCTCCTTCTAGCAGTGCCTCAAATATTTCCAGAAAGAGTTTAGCACTTTAAGCAAATAGAACATAAGTTTCAATGCTCAGAAGGTTTACAAAGCAGCCTCCTAGAAGTAATTTGAGTAACTGATAGGGTTAGTATTAGACCCCAGAATGCTCAATAATGAAGATTCAGAGCTGACCAAATACTGTCTATATTTAGCCCACCTAATTAAAATAGAGTTAGTGATGAAATAGATAGATGTTATGACTGACGATAAGAGAAAACGATCGAGAAGAAGAAA
Organism: Hydropsyche betteni; assembly: GCA_028571205.2. NCBI lineage: Eukaryota > Metazoa > Arthropoda > Insecta > Trichoptera > Hydropsychidae > Hydropsyche > Hydropsyche betteni. Next base: position 8,999 of record JAOXNN020191875.1, on the reverse strand, counting down.
GAAACACAAAACTCTAGCAAACTAGCCTAGTTAAAGTAACTAGAATGGGGATGTCCCCTAGATAATAAAGTGGGAGTAACTAGTTCCTACAGACACTAAAGTATCTATCGATTCACCCAATAAGAAGGATGCAAAGGAATGCATAGAAGTCAAAACAGCAACTCACTCTTAAGATAAAGAGTGGATGGAGGAAACCAAATAGGAGGAGGATACCTAGCGTAAATATTGGGATGCTGAAGAATCTGGAATATTTGTTCTCACTCCCGATAAACAAGAGGAAGTGCCTAAGGTACAATTTTAACCGGATACTACATAGAAATTGAAGAAGAAAAAGAAAGTTTCCAATACTTTACTAAGCAAACTACTAGACTCTTACACAGACTAGGTATCCGAGTAGTCGAACAGCTGCGTTCAGTATCGAAAACTACTCTTTAATCGAGTCCAAGAAGTAGTCCATAAATCTATTCGATAAGTTGAATGTTCGCTTCATCTGTTCGGATCCTGCAGTCTGGGTCTCTCAACTCTCTAAAGCGACATCGACATCCTAATACTAACTGATGCCGATAAATGGATGGAAGAGTAAATCCTCTGCAGTTTGGAGCGCAGTTTCAATAAGCAGCCTTGGGTCAGATTCTCCAAACTAATACTACCAAGCACAGTGCCAGTATTGAAACTTACAGCCGATATCCTTATTGATGTAGTTGGTAACCCTAGATTAAACTTTCAGAAGGCCAAAAGAAAAGTACCGCTATTCTGCATCGATCTCTCTATTCAGTGTAGAGGCACCCAGAATCATATGGGAATGCAAAGTACTAAATTTGTTAAAGATATCCTGACAACTAATCCTACTCTCAGAAGCATCATGCTACTGGTGAAGATCTTTCTTAAATCTCGATCCTTCCATTTGACGTATTTGGGTGGTATGAACTCTTACGTGCTATTCCTACTACTCTATGCTATCTACAAACATCGTAACCTGCACTAAACCAATCTGTTTGTAGCTCTCACTTAAACTCTGAAATTCTATGCACAGGAATTCGATCACATTACATATGTAGTTGATGTGAACTCTCCAAAGTAATACCTAAATAATACAGGCCTCTCAAAAAGCTGGGATAGCTGTAATAATAGAACACCCGACTCACCATATTAAACCCCCTGAAAGACGACCCCAAATACGTAAACACTAACTGCTACCTCATAAAAGACATCCAGAAAGCATTACACTAGCTCCACTAGTTCCTGATTAACTTCCGAAACTACTAGATGGAGTGCGACTCCTCCTCCAAGAAGCACCAGAAGTAAATAGGATGCCTCTTTAAAACCCAACTTAAAACTATGCTAACTTCAACTAATTATAACGGTTGACTGCTTTATATATATATTTATGATTTAGCCTTAAACACATCCACAACCCGGCAATTTCTATGACTTCAGAGCCAATAAGGAAAGTGACTGGAAAGTGGTCTATGTGCTCAGGGAGAAGGCACCAGATGGATAGCATACTATCGATTACTTTCGGGAATAGCGGAAACAAGTACAGCTTCATGCATGTAGAATCATTCTGAGGCTGCTAGGTAGTTCGCGCTCTTCCGAACCCATACTAGCCGTATTCCCTACTACATTCGAAAGGGGAAAGCTTCTATCACAATCTCCGACAAACATATCAACGATGTACATTAGAGGCTCATGTAGATAATTCAAGGACTGGGAAAACTTGACAGTATGGGAGCTGCAGAGCTGATTCAACTGCTGAGGGGCAGCCTACCATGCACCTTCTAATCCATTTTAAAAAGCCCCTCCCCAACAATTAGGAACTCACCCCAGATAAACAACTTTATAAATTCGGCTCGAGATGCAATTATTCACTACTTCCAAGGACTAAATTTTGGCAAGTACTATGAGCAGCTTTTGGAAGGCCCTAATGCTAAACCTAACCCTTACTTGGATAGGGAGGCAGCGTTGGAATCGTGCTGGGAGGAGTTGTTGGATATGGTACTAACTCTCCCAGATATAATCCTATAGAGGAAAAGTTATGTTATTGAGTGGGGAATGTTGAAGGATCTTATGCGGGACTACTGTAAATGGGCACCTTCATTCCTAAGTATCCTCAGCAATACTATTGAGGAGATCGGAATATCGAAAGACAACATATGCCCATTAGAGTTCTTTAGACAGTGTAATCACATGCTATGGCAGACGTTTCAAGTGATGGAATCTATGGATAAGCTGAAGGATGACGATGTCAAGTAGTTGATCAAAGGCTTGTACTCTAAACTGACTAGCTGGCAGATTAAGGTCTACAATATTATCTGTAATTACGGCTAGGAGATTCAGAGTAGGTACTTCACCAAGCTTGTCGATATTAAGGTCCCTTAAACTCTCTACTAAAAAGACGAAGCACTAAAGACAACCCTCAAATAGCTTGAATTTAAACACATTCAATTATTCCCCAAATTCAAAAACGTTGATCTGATTTACCTGAGGGCGACCATCAAAAGATTTACTGAGCTAGGTGGTCAACTATCTGAAATTAAGAGTATGCCATAGGAATAGTTCTAAAGGCTGTTAAAGCATCTGGCTAATCCTCCTGATGAGACAGAGAACAGGGTGGGTGTGTAGCTCTTGCAGTCTCTCTCCTCTGTTTTTACTAGTAATTCGAAGGTTCAGCAACTCATCCTCTCAGAATTCATCACAAGCAAGAATAGTGCTGACAACCTAGCTGACTTATTTAATGTCTTAGACTCTCCAACCCAATAGCAATTTGTAAAAAGAATGGAAGCATCTATCAAAGATTAGAGAAAGTTGTGCCAGTTAGCTCTTAGGATAGCCCAGTGCAAAAAGGGCAATTAAGCGATGTTCACCGAGTGCATTACCATCGCCTATAATATTCTGTTAAAGTAGAAGGATAGCAGCCTGTAGCAAGACACTTTCAGGAACATACTAGGAGACAACATGAAGTCACTGTAGACCATTTACCAGGATCTCCTGAAAAGGCTCAACACAAGCGAGGAGAATTAGATCTGCTACATAATCCTCAACAAACTGTACAGCTACAAGAATCAAGAGCTGAACCTTGAACTGATTTTATCCACCAAGCAGAAAATCCTACAGAGTATCCAGCAGGCCATGGATCCCGATAAACTCAGGAGAAGAATCCAGCTTTTGAGGAAACTGAAGGATAGGAGCTAGCTGGATGTCGTAGAGTACAGGACGCTAATGGATGTATTCTTCCGGCAGACTAACGAGGAGGTTTGTAAGTTCATCTTTTCCAAGTTTTTTTACTTTGATAACTAGGTCGTAAAGTCATTTACCCCTGCTCTCCAATTATAGTTCCTCACAACGATATCTACAATACCTAATGCAAACCATATGCTGATAGGAGTGTACTTTTCAATCGTCCGTGAATACAACATCTACCTTAACAGAATAATCGTCAGCAACGGGTAGGAAATCGTGACTGCAGAGCTGATGGGTATCGATAGGATGGTATCCTGGGTCATAGAAGATCGGGAGAGTAAAATCCCTCCATCGTTTATCTAGCGCATAAGTAGACTGTTCATTCATATTTCTTCCCTTGAACTGTAAAAGACTGTACTGACAGAGCTATTCAAAAAGGTGTTGTAGAAACCTTCCTCTCAAGGGTTCTTACTGTTGAGTTAGATATTGACTTGGTTTAAGAAGACCAAAGATAAGGCTGTTGGAAACCCTAAAGAGTACTAGTCTATCGGCCGTAATTTCTATGATATTATGATGTAGAAATACATCAGGATATTCGAGCTTCTTCCCAAATCCATCGATCTCCTCCTAAACTTCGGGTTTAAGGATGGTCCACTAATAAAACTGCTTTAAGACTTGCCTACTTAGTAGTGGAAAAAGATATTCTAAGTGAATTTCAACCAAAGATTTGTTGTTCTAACCGCTTTGTGGGCAAACCTCCCCTCCTCCCTCGATCTACTAACTAAAGCCATTCCCGTCATCTAAACATAGATCCAACTCCCCCACCCCTAGCCCAATCTCCTCTACGACTAGATGCTCCTATTCTTCATTCAGGAGCATTACACCAAGAACCCCCAACCAAACTACAAACTCTTCTACAATCTGGTCAACTTCATAGAATAGATGTGCGTATCATCCTAGATTAGTATTCCATAGGATTACAGACACCCTTAGAATATACCTTAGAGGCTAATCAAGCTAATCGACCGCTGTTTTGAAATACTATCGTCCATCAACCCTAACCCTCATACTGATGCTGTGGGCACTCTTTGGTAGAGCAACGATCTCATCCAACTGCTCGGTTCAATTGTTACTTGCGAGCATGAAGGCATAGTCACAGCCTGTACGATGAAGCTTATCAGTCTCATCCAATTGTCAGCCAACTGGCAGCAGATCCTCATCCACATATTGGAATACCCCGAAGGAGACTCCAATAGGCACAAATAATGCCTTGTATTCATCTCTCTCTTTATCGACCAGTGTACTACGCTGGGAGACTTCGCCTAGTAGATAACCGATAAGTGTCTAGTGCTTCTCAGAAGCTAGCACATCTCCAAGTAAACTGAGTACGGCTGTATGCTAATAGTGGATCGATGTCTACAGAAATATGAAAGCTTTGCCAACAAGTTTACTGTAGTCGAGCTGGAGAAATACATGAACCTGACGCAGTCCAACGACTGCAGCTTCATACCAGTTAGCTTTAGCCTCCTGTTAAAGATGCTTAAAGTCGATATTTTCAGGCCCATCATACTAAACTTCCTCAAGTGCTGTTTCTAGTCGGTTTAAGGACAAGCACTAAGCTAGAACTATGTCGACAGCTGGCGCAACCACTATGTCGGCCTCATCAACCAAGGATCCACTTGCTACATGAACAGCTTCCTCCAACAGTTGTTTATGATCCAACCTTTCAGGTAGGCCATTTTAAGAGCTAAAACGTCTAAACCTGAGTCTATGTTCCTGAATGAATTCAAATGGCTTATGTTGTAGTTACAGGACACCAAACAAAGCTACATAAATCCTCAGGGAATCTTCGACCATGCCTGTCGCATAATCAACAAACATTTTGATCCGACCGAGCAGATGGATGTCGATGAGTTTGGTAAGGCTCTACTCAATAAGCTGGAGTAACATCTTCCCGAAGATAACAACATTGTGAAAACGTTTTTTGAAGGGAAGCTCCTAACGACTATTGAGAGCGAAGAATGTGAGCATAAATCTACAAAAGAGGACACCTTCAGGGAGATCATGCTGCAAGTAAAATATAACCTAACTCTGTCTATCGAAGACCTCGCTAAGGTGGAGTATCTGTCAGGTGATAACGCCTATAACTGTGAGCAGTGCAACAAAAAGGTAAAAGCCAAGAAACACACGAAGATCATTTAGCTGCCTCGCGTTCTAATCTTCGTGTTGAAGAGGTTTGAATTCAACCCAGCAACTCAAACCAGAAGCAAAATCGATACGCCCTTCCGATTCAGTCTAGAGGAGTTGATAATCTCGAGATAGTTTTGTGAGTTGGAGCATTCCTACAAATTCAAAGGTTCGGTACTTCATACCGGCACGCTAGACAGGGGCCACTACATTTCAATCATAAGGGACTACGCCTCAGATAAATGGTTTTAGTTCAACGATAGCAGGGTAACTGTCAAACCATTCGGCACTGTCAGCTAAACATGCTATGGAACAAGCGGCAGTTTTAACTCTTACTTACTTTTATTCGAGAGGGAGGGAATGATGGAGGGGCTAGACAGCTCCCTCCAGACGATCAACAGATCCCTGTACCAGGAGGTCGTTTACGCACAGACAGACATAAACAGAAGGAATCTCTTGAACTACTGTTCAGGATACTACATGAGGGTATTTATGGAGGGATGCTTTCAGATCGATATCCAGGACTCGATGCTCTAACCAGTGCTCTGGGTCTACTACCTCAACATCGCATTTCGCACCACAAACCTGATTGAGGTCTTTTACTAGCTACTCAAATACAAGTACAACACTCAAAAGCTTCCTATCGAAAAGGCCACCCTACAAACAATCCTGCTTTGGGACATCAAAACGGACAGCTAGCTGTAGCGGCTACACTACACTATCGACTTGATAGCCCTAAAACTCTGCTACTACCCGCCTCAATAATTAGTGAGCTACATCTAACAGGCTCTGGTGCTCACCTTCATTCATACTCGTAACAACCTCTGCTATCTATTGCTGGCCAAGCTGCTCAGTTACAACCGACCGACTGTCGGCAAGCTTCTGATTTAGAGGAAGATCATCGGTAGAATCGTGGACCAGATAGACTAGAACGTTGGGTTCAGCAACCAGTATCGAGATCTCACTGACATTGGGGATTCGAAACTGCTGTCGATCTGTAAAAAGGCTATCCTACCGGATGACCAGATCGCTTTCCGATGGGTGGTGCTGAAGATGGTCCTCTAGGACAAAAGCCTCTAAGTTCCAGCAGAAGAGGTGGCATACGTTGCTGAGACCAACCGCAGGTTCTACAAAAATCTCATTTAGGATGCAACTAACAAAATCAACCTAAACCGGATAAGCTACTTCCTCACTGCTGTGCATTCGAGCACACAGAATGCTCAGTAGCTGTTGAACTTTGTCGAAAAATAAATAAAGCTGGTGCCTCCTGAGAATATGAGGAGGTACTTCAAGATACTGACGGATTATACCCAAGTATAAAGCGAAGGCAAATCTCAGCGGTTAAAGATGATCTGTAGAACTATGAAGGCACTGTTACGTGAAGGCGACTATCGGTATGAGAAGGAGGGCTAACGCAAAACCCCCAAGGTAGAGAGGAGGTATTCTAACATCAGTATCGACTATGATACCGAAAAGAGACTCATACTGGAGTTGACTGCTCAGTGGCTAGCGAAGATGGCCTACTACAGCGAGCCAATGTGGAAAGAAGTCAAAGGCGATGCTGAGTTGGAGTCGCTGCAGCATATCAAGCATAAATACTACAACTCTCACAGCACATACGAAACCAACGTAAAGTATTTGGTAACACAGGGGGGTATCAATGGGCTGACAAGAAACAGATTTAGTGGGGTGATAGTGCCAACAACGATCGAGCAGCAAGCCAGCCTATTCTAAAGGATCAGGAATACCTTCAAACTAATTTTCTCCTCTGACTGGAAACAGGAGTACAGGCATACTGTCCAGTGCATCGACGAGGACGTGTTCATGAGCTAAGAATGCCCATTGAAACTTCGAATTCACCGCTCAGCACTAAAATCACCTCCGACCGAAGAGAACGAGTTCTGCGAAAGGCAAGTGTACAAGGTACTTGCCGATACTCTATTCCTGCTTCCCCCAGTCAACGAAACAACCTGCACTGTGCCTTCTTACTCCGAAGCAATTTCTAAAGCATCCAACCAGTAACTGTTGAGACCACTATTGTTTGAGTGATTTTACTTATTTTGTTAATTTATATCCGTGTAGGTATTAATTCATATCCATGTAGGGCATCAGCCAACGAACTCAACTCGTCAAAACTCAACTCCCCTACACCTCCTGCTACTGTGAGTAGAATGTCTATATGGTGTGCAAGGAGTTCGAAAAAACTAAAATGGAGGGGGAGAAAGGTTTTGCAGTCATACTAACCAACCCACTCAAGCAGACCACCGTCAGGATGCAGAAGTCATCTAAGAACCAGGTTGATGGCTACTCGGTGTGCTGGGATTACCATGTAGTGTTTGTTCTTAAGAGCTCGGAGGGGGCGTTCGTCTATGATCATGATAGTCGGTTGCAGTGGGGAGTGCCCTTTAAAGAGTATTACGATCAGGCACTAGCGACTAAACCAGGAGAATTAAAAACTGTCTACAGGATCGTTCCTGCAAACCTATTCCTGAAAAACTTTGCTTCCGACAGATCGCACATGATACAGATAGTGAATGGAAAAAAGAAATACACTCAGCAACCACCCAGCTACCCCGCCATAACCAACGAAGAAGGACAGACTATGACACTGTAGCGGTATTGGGACTGCGAGAATAAAAACCCGATGTGGGGGCTTATTCTCAAGGAAGAAGACTTTGTGAAGTATTTTAGTTGATATGTCATACATCTTGTACTTAAAAAATAGTAATTAAATGTGTGAGAGTCAAAGAATCACCCAAACAGTTTCACATTCTTTTTTATATCCTGTATCTCTAAACTTCATAGCTGCTTTGATAAAACATAAACTCAACTACAAATGGCTTAAAATCTCGTAGATGCCTTCTCAGTTCTCTAAATTTTAACAATGTACATACTCTCTTTTTAAGTCCTAACTCGGTTACCATTACCCACTGAGCTTTTAGAGTATTTTATTGGTTGTTGTATGGATGGGTAGTGACTGATAAAAACACTGTTCAGTTGGCATCAAAATAGTTTCCCAACCTTCAACTTATTTTAAGTTTGTTCGAAGGTTGCTCTGATTTATCCCAAATCTTACTGACAAGAACTTTTTGGGACTAGAAGAAGTGGCGTTCTTCGCCTGTTTTTCGAGAGTTTGTAGCAGTGTGCTTTCAACCTTTACTACCAACTAAAATGGTACTGAAGGGAGCGATGATAGTTGAACAATCAAGTATCAAATGTGAAATCACTGTCAATATTAAGCAGCTCCAAAAGCACCAATACATCATCACTTGACCCAACCTTACACTAAACCACTACCCCCCACATTCAGCAACGCCATTACGATTAGAGAATCTTTTGCTTTTAGCCATCCCAATCCAGCCAACGGTAAGGTACTTATAGTTCATCCTTATTCAGAAAACGGCTCCGAAAAACAGAAGAATTGTAGAGGCTTGGCTGACAGTATTTTTAAATTACTTTTCGGTCTTTTGTAGGAATTAGTAAGAATCCTAATGGTGCCATATGTGTAGTTCCTGAAAAATACAACCATTATCATACGTCGAGTGATAAGAACAACGGTTAATATATAATTAGGTCATCTATTTTGGTGGGAATAGTTAAAATGAATATAAACGGGAAGTGTCTTAGTGGTT
>JAOXNN020191462.1:0-22112 GCA_028571205.2 Hydropsyche betteni | reverse complement strand
AAGAAGATTCTGAAACCAGCTGAAGAGCATTCTGTGGCATAATCTGTCCAACAGCCAATAATGAAGAGAGGCGAAGTATAGCTTGAGGAAATTATTGAGCTGAGGGTAGATAAACAGTTAAAAGACTAGCTAAACAAAGCATCATTTGCAGAAAATCTGTAAGAATTGAAAGCGTAGAGTAAGTGTGTTTCTGAGTTGCGAAGGTATAAGATAAAATCTAGAGATATAGATCAGATGATCTAGATCAAAATACAGATTTTTGAGTTAATAGGAAGGCTTTAGATGATGAATATAGGTGTGCCTTTAACTTGGAATTTAGGATGGGAAGAAAGAAGAACAGTTGTAGAGATAGACCTTGCTATAATAACGGAGTCTTAGAAGAAGTTTTTGTGTAAAAAGCTACAGATTCACAAACATAACAACTTGTTTATTGCAAGAGTGTATAGAATCCAGGACATGGAGAGATACTGCACATTTAAGAGATTCAATTCGACTGAAAAGCCCCTATTCTATAATAGTCCATATGGTTTAGAAGCAACCATTTAACTAATATAAACTAATAGGTTCGGCTAAATAGCAACCTTTAATACACGCAAGCAGCAGCTTGAATGGAGATTTACAAATCTTCCTTCATACAACTTTGAACGCAATATGTTATTAGTAGTGACGGGAGGAGATAGGAGGGAAACTATTGAAGAAGAGGAAACAAGTTACGCATGTATATAAGGCTTCTACCCTCAATATATAGTTGAAGTCATGAAGGATGTTACGAAAATAAATTGAATAATAGTCATGCCCTCATCGAGCTGTGTAAGGTGCGGTCTTTAGGGCTGTTAAGTTGCGACGATTATATATGACTTGTTTGAGCTTTTTTACATTCTTGGTGTGTTAAGGAAGCAACTCCTATGGGAACCCCTAAAGTATCCAAGGGTGTTCTAAGAGCTATTAGACTGGGGTTCTTTCCGCCGGATTCCAACAGATAAGTTTACTAATGAAGGCTTAGAATTCTTTGTTATTAACTATTTTGGAGATGGGACTGCTGCCCGCTTCTGCTTATCTACCTTTAATATGTACTTAGCATCTAATTTTGTCCTATGCAAAATATTTGTTGGTTCGTTGACGATTTGCTAATATTAGGAATCCCCTGAGAATACGGGTTTACCATTAAGAAGTTAGATTAGCACGCAGCCAACACTCCAAAGGTCAATTTTTTAATCGTAGTCACAACCAAGTATGATTTAGGGTGCTCTGTAATAGCGAGACATCAAATAGTCATAGTGTTTATCTGATTCGAACATGCTTGTCCCAAAATCAATAAGTTTGATTCCTGAGTCAGATAGAGTTTACCTGTTTTATTAAACTATTTGAGTACAACATTTTAGGGCTTGATATCGCCATGAATAACTCCCAGTCCCTTCAGAAAGGTAAGCGCAGTGAGGAGTTGGATGGCGATTTTTCTAATCACTTCGATAGGCATTCCTTTAAAATTGATCATACGTAGCATTTCATAGAGATTGATGCTTAGGAGTTAGAATATAATGCACTGAATAAGACGTAGAGTACCATATGGCCTCGAAAGTTGAAGAAGTCCTTGACTCTGACAATAGATCGTTAATCCTTGGGGTCTTTCTATCTGACTGTAACAAGAATATTTATTTCAGTTTCAGCCATCGATCGACAGGAGTGCTATGGGCGAATAACTTTAATGGCTACATCCTATTTTTTGAGATGATCATAGCCTTTAAAAACTGTGCCAAATGTTCCTTTTCCCAGGATATCGATAAACTAATAACGTTTTTGAGCGATATCTCCTTTGGACCACTGGAAGCTGGAGGAGGAGGTTGTTGATGGATGTTGTTTGGACTTTCGAATAACTGAAATTCCTTTAACCTTAGAAGATAGTGTTCGATCAGTGGTAGTTTAGTTGGTACCCTTGGTGACTTTGGATTTGCATTCCATGGATTTGAGTGAGTAAGACTTTTTTGATTTGTGAGAAGATTGACTGAGTGAGAGTTTTTCAATACGAGGGCCGACAGATTTCTTTAGATTTTAGTCTTGCGCAGTGCATAGACTTTAGGTAAAGTTGCTGGTGGTGATGGGCCTCAAGGCTTTGACTTGAGATGGGTTGAGGAGAGAATTCCTTCGTTTTTTAATAAGAAGTTTGCGTTTATCCTAGGGTTGGATAGGCTTAAGTAGCAGAATGTCTGGCTGGTAATTCATGAGAGAGTCTTAATTATTAGTTATAATCCAGAGTTACTGCTCAATCTTAAATAAATCCTCATGTATTACTCAATATAACCGGGATTCGAACCCACTCCCCCTATCAATATTATCAATATTACCCGTTACCTACTTTCAACCACTACTCATCCACAGACTTAAACGCTAACCTAACCATCAAATCAATAGACATAGATTAGGAATAAATGTTGACAGTTATGGAATCATTATTGGGCTTAGTGTTGAACTATTCTTAATTATTTGAGAAGAATGGCCTCCTTTATTCTCCTGTATTATTCAGTGGCTGAGCATTTGGTTAGGTAGATTAACAACAGTTCTTTGGAATAGGGGATATTGTTTAGAACGAGCAGCAGAAATGATGGGGAATACTAGTGGGAACTTAATAGTTTAGCGAACACTACAGTGTAGCTTATCTATCGACAGAGTCCGTCAGCTCTAGCGATTTACTTGCCGTATTGGAAAAATAGTTCAGAAACTCTACAACTGCTGTTCTCAATGTATGAAAAGCACGCCATCCAATGAGAGATGCGGAGATCGGGAATGTAGTTGGTTAAGTATTGTCGTATGAGAAAGAGTGGCTGTTTGAAATATTTAATGAGTAGCTAAATATAGGGGAGACGAGCTTTAGAGGGGTATTCGAGAGCATTCAGCTTGATTTTGGAGTCTGTGCTGAGAACGATGCTACAGCTCATAGGGTTAGCAATCTATGCTGACAGTCTATTTTTGACTATTTCTGTTAGGGAACTCAGATGTTACGTTGGCTCATACTTGTTGCTGAGTTCGAGTACAAAATATGATATTATATGCCTCGAGGTTAGATGGCCTTCACTTGATTTGGGTTGTTTGTGCTAAAAAAAGCTGTAGCGTTAGCAAAGCAGATTCATGAGCTGTAGGATTTAGAGAGGCTGCAATTGCTATCTGGGACGATGGCTGGAAACTTTATGCTATTTGAGAAAGTCAAAGAGGAATATGAGTGCAGGAGTAGTTTCCTAGGCCCATCTTTTAAGGGATTGATAGAAATGATAGAGGATGACATAGACCTTTTTCCTTGTTAGCCCTTCAGACGAGAGTAACTGTTTGTAGACTTAGCAACATTCCCGAGTGTTGTTATTTTTAAGATGCTAAGCTTAGATGTAGCTGATCCAAACTTTTATGTTGTTGGGATCTTGCTGTAAGATTGTAGACATAGCTGTTTTGCAGGACTAAATGTTGCCGTGGTAGACTGCTTACACAAGTGTGGAGTTGAGGTAGATGACTGTTTAGATAAATAATTGATAAATAGCTAATGGTTCTTTTCGTTGCATTTTGAGTTTGAGCATGGACAGCAGACGCTTGATATAGATGAGCTTAACTGTCCAGTTAGGGTCTTGCAAAAACAGTTCGGTCTAACAAGGGTGCCAGAAGTGGTTCCACAGCTACAGTTTTCGACTGCCTGCTTGGAGATTATTGTTAAGTTTGGCGTTGAGTTTTTTAAATAGATAGAAGCTCATGTAATCCCCTTAAAGGTTATGGTGGTGGTTATATACGGGAGGAAAGTTGAGATGTTGGAAGACTGTATCTACTAGCAGCTATAGATTTTATTGGTATCTGTAGACATGAAGCAGATGCTAGATATCCTAAAACAGCACGAATGATTCTGGGGACAGCTATATGCGTTCATCATCGAAGCCACTATGAGTGGGTCTCCAGTTGGAAAGGAGGTATTAGGAGTGGAATTATCGATTTTCCCAAGAATTTTAGAAAGAGGTTTAAGGTGTTATTTTAGATTGGAAGTGTTGGCTGGTTTAGAATGCTCCTATGTATGTAGCAGAGTTGGTGGAGAACTGGCTTAGGCAGTATGTTTCCCAACAGTCCTGAGTGTCGAGTTCGGCAAGTCGAAAGATAGAGTAGTTTTACCAATAATTTTTAAACGCACTAGCTCTAAAGCTGTAGTCATTGGAATGGCTAATTGTTTAAGGAATAAAAATATTGTACTACAGCAACGCCTGGCAGGCACCTGTGGAGAGTTCGTTATAGCCGCTCATCTTCTGTATAGCAATGATTCGAGACAGCACGTACAGGGAGGCTTTTCTGATATTCCAAATCATTGTAGCTGAAGTTGCTTGAGTGAGTTTGGTTTTTAGAAAAGTGGTGATGGACTAGAGCTATTTTCTGAGTAGGCTGTTGGTAAAGGAAGTGAAATTGGAGAACTTAAAGTCAAGGTAGGTTTACCATAACTAAATACTGTTCGGATGCCGCTCTAGATATTCCATTGCCTTGGAACAGACAATGTGGTAATAGTGTTACCTTTGGAGTTTAAAGTGAAGCTGAAGCTGTATGATCATGAGCTTAGTTTAATCAGGGTTGTTTTGGAGGGCTTTTTAGATTATGCTCAGTTTCCTTTCGAGGAGGGGTGTTCTGCTAGTGGCTTTACGGTCCCAACCCAGGAGTTTGTCCTGAATACTAATAAACCTGAGCCAGGTTTGAATATCATGAGGGTTTTTACTCAGCTACAAATTGTAGTCTTTATTTAATCTCAGCAAATCGGCATCAGACATATCTAACAGTCTGTAGTCAACCGTAGGACTTTTAAGAGAGGAAGATGAGGGGGTTACATCAGCCCAGTAACTACTATCGAAAGCAATCATGTTGCGATTGGAGTTTATGCGAGTTCGCAGAGGTTTGATACTCTCGCCCTATATTTGGTTGAGATTAGCGTAGCTATAGTATCTAGGTTGCTGTTTTTATTTTTAGGAGGGGTTTCGGTTGATTTTGTTGAGAGCAGCCAAAAGCTACTATGTTGATTTATTCCAATTCATGCCAACAATGCCGTTGTAGTTGCATCTGCAGTAGTAGGGTATTTAGGATGTCTGTGGACCATGCTCTGCCAAGCCTTTGATTGGAAAAGCAACTACACTAAAGTTTAAACATCCTTTTCCTAACTGTTAGTTGTATGCGAATTTGCTGTTGAGTTTGTCGCTCAGCTTTATCGACTCTATGTTTTTGTGGTAGTCCTAAACCATAACTGCTGTAGGGGAACGAACTTTTATTGGTAGCTGGCTAGATAAATAACTCATAGGATCCTGCAACTTAGCCTAGCGCTATGACACTTGTTAGTTTTAAACGCGCTTATCAGGACGTCTGGTAATCTACTTCTAACGTTTTCTTTATTTCTTCTCTTTCTTCTCCTTCTTGCTTTTCTTTTCCTTCTTGTCTTTATGCTTTTTGTGTTTTCGACTGGGACTTCTATTTCTGGATCTGCTCCTGCTGTTCGATTTATCAGAGGACTGCCCATTATCACTTTATGCTGCTTACTATCTATTTATGTACGAAGTGCCAATCTTAAAGAGGGCTTCGAGGTCTTATTATTCTTTATGGAGTTGGTTTTAGGGAGGATGGATAGTGTGGCTGTATTTGAAATTGCCAATGTTACTAGTCATAGTTCTATTATAAACAGCAGTATCATTGGTTAAGCAAATATCCATTGTGGTTTTATTTGTCGTCATGCTATTCGGATATCTATTTAATTGCTTTGATGGTCTTTAGAACTCGGAGTGAGCTGCGCCTGTTAATTTTGAGCGCCTAGATGGAGGCAGATTTAATTTTTTGGTTGATCTGCGTCAGTTAGAGACTCTTTATTTAGTGAACAGTAGAGATTGTTTCGGATAAGTATTTGAGTTTATGCTTTAAAATTAGTGAGTTCATTAATAGTGTCTTAGCCTTAGAACTTTAACCTTCAACCCAAACTGCTGTTTCTGAACCGCCTTTTCTGATTTGGCGGCTGAGGAGAGATGTAAATTAGTGGGTGAGGTTTTTGGAGTACCTTCTACAGAGTTAAAATAAATAGTCCTGATTGTCGAGCATTTTGTTGTGCTTGCATTTGAAGAGGTGTTAGTGTCTTTTAAGCACCTTGGCCATTTAAACTGCTTGTTTGAGAGTCTATCTGATTCCCTCTACTTGTAGGAGTTTGATCTGAAGTGGGAGCTATTGATTATTTTTGATTGATTGAAGTGTCTGACTGAGTTGCTCGCACGTACTGTCGAACGCACACTTCCATAAGAACTGGAGCTTAGTTTAATAGATCTTGACCAATGGAAGATTTGTATAGTTCATGTTGGAGACCTAACAGCTTCAATTCTTAAATTAATAGGCACTGAATTTAAGTTCTACATTAACTTTTATATTTTCCAATTTCTTTCACTGTCTTATGAAAAAGCTTGATCTCGATGAGTATCTTTCTAGGTACCAGAAGGACGGATATAAGCATCATACTAGCGCAATCAAAACCATAAATCCGAGACCTAATTCAACCGCCACAAGCAGAGTTAAATTCAGCAATAGTACTTACCAAGATTTTATCGATAAACCTGCTCTCTACGGTACTGGTCCTATGATTAACACATAGATGGACAACATCGACTCTGATTTTCACAAATCGCAAAGTGAGTGCTTGGAACTATTGCACAATGTGCGTAGAAAACTGATTGAATCGGATAATGAAATGACTTATTTTTTCCAAAACTATACAAAGCAACTTGAGGAGAGTTTGGTCAGAGAACATATGAAGATAAGGCAGTAATTTGAGCAGATGATTGAAAGGGTATTCATAGAGCACGAAACAAAAGTCAGGGAGATAGTTAGACTGCAGGCAAACATGGAGCCACACGAGTTTTCGAATATAAAGAAAAGGATCTCAGAGATCACTTCTCGGATAGAGCATTTGTAAAGCGGTCTTAAAAGTATTTCTTTTTTAATACAGGTCCAAATTATAGACCCTGCATAGCAGAGATAGTCATGAGTGATTTTTAGTCACAAGTGAGGGAGCTTGGTATTATGATTCGACATGCAGAGGGAGTGCTTTTGGATGGCACTTCTAAGTTAAAAGTGGATGAAGTTAGACTGAATAGAATAACCGAGGATCTGAGCGGACTGATATTGCTAAAAGAACTGTGTAGGAAACCGCTTCAGCCAAGTCAGCACAATAATCAGAATAGTTCGATAAGCCGTATTGTTGAGCAACCTTCAAAAAGCAGGCTGAAGGTATTCGAACCAGTAGTGTAATAGAGACCCAAATTATGCGGAGCTACTTTAGCGACAAAGTTTTTTAACTTTGGTTGATAACTATGTTTGGCTTTTAAAATGATATCAGATTTAAAGCACTGTTTTGCGTAAGAACAGTATGTACAGCACTGTGATTATGAACCTACTCAGGAGATAGTACCACATAAGCTGCTAGATGATTTCGACTTCAAAAGGCCTGGTGAGGAGACCATAGTTGCCTATTTTATTTGAAATTCCTCTAACAGTGTTGTCCGTAAGAGTCAACTGCCATCCGTTGAGGCCAGACTATTGAAAGTGGAGATTTGGATTAGCTGGGCATTTATAGAGTTGCTTGAGGGTAAGGAGAGGGTCTTTGATGAGGCCACAGTTCGTTTCGATATTGATTTTGTTGGGTTGGCTGAATAAGAATGAAAGTACCCCTAATATGTGTTAATCTCGTAATGTATGTTGGCAGCTTAGTAGGACGAGGGCTGGGGGCTATGATATTATTTTTGGATAAGCATGAGGAACAAGAGGACGGGGACAACAAATCTGAGCATAAGTTGGTAGGAAGGGTACCAGAAGAGATAAATGTAGGAATATACTTTCCTTTGCACTTACTTAACAAATTAGTCAGTTTTCTATTAATCAGCCTGAAGTTTTTTGATGTGGGAGTATGCGTTGGTGAGATGGAGTTCAATTTAGTGGCTAAAGTTGATGATGCTGAGGTAAGTGAGAAGCCCTAGAATGCAGAGGCGAGTCCAGAACATGAGTGGATCTGGTATCTGTTATCTGACTAGAGGAATTCCCCACAGCAGTAGCAGTGTAGTCCACAATATCAGTTAGATATTGTACAACTTAAGCTGCTTTTAGCAACTGAACTTTAATTTTTCGTACGCAATTCGATCTCCCTAAGTTCTTGGAACAGGGTTTGATTAGTTTTACCCGTATGCCTCTTGAAGCATTTGAGTATAGGCATTTCCGTATTTCATAATCGAAGGAACGTTAAGTAGCACCATGAAGCCACAGACGACCAGAATCAGTAAAAATACCCGATACGGGGTGAGCTAAACCAGATGCTAGAACATCCCAGCAAGGATAATATTAAAATGCCTGGATTGGGCATGGACCGCATAATTTAGGCTTTTAGAGAGATAGTCATCTAGCAGAAGTCGGCTTAAGGCAAGCAAAGTCATGAGGACAAGAGTAATAAGAAGCGCAGCTCTAAGTAGTAGATAAGATTTACTTGAACTAATAGGAGGCATAACCATTGTGAGTACTGATTTTGAAGGCGTATCTGAAAGCGTAGAGAAGTAGGAGAAAAGCCAGAAGAAAGGGCAAGGATGTGTTGGTTCTGAAGAATGACGGTAGGAACGTAAATAGATTGAGGACAGAAGTGACGATAGAATGGAAGACCAGGAGTAGGGTGAGCATGAAGACTTTTTAATATTAGTCGTGCAGAGGGTAATTTTTAAGTTGGGAGTGTTGAGCTTCGATGAATTTGACAGCAAACTATTTGGTTTTGTGCTTGCGCTTTTTGTGAGGTTAGTCTTTTTACGAGACCTATTGTTATGGGGGGAGGAAGATGTTGACTCCCGGAGTAAGAAAGAACAAGCCTGGAACTCTGCGTTTTATTTATGTGAGGATGATAACTCCGATAACCAGAATCAAAATGTCAATGTTGATGATCTGCATTTAAATTATCGCAGTGAAGCCTCAGTTTATTACACCATTAATATTTGATAAAATATGCTATCAGCCAGGATATTGCTCAGTGTAGTTTTAGTTCTAGGCGTGAGCTGCCAGTATGATGAGCCCTTAGGTTACATACTTGGCAGACTTACAGTAGCCTCTTATTGTAAGCCGCACCTGATAGAGTCGTGGACATGCCAGCCTTGCACAAAATACCCCAATATGAAGTATGTAAATGTAATTAAAAATTCTACGAATGATACCCTGGGGTACATAGGGGTGAGTGACGAGCTAAACGCCACAGGTATTTTGAGGGTTAGTTAGTTTTGGTTTTCAGGGGAACATTGCCTTGGGACTTAAAAAACTGGATATCAGATATCAATTTTCTCAAAAAGAAATATCCCTTCTGCGATAACGGCTGTGAAGTTCATCGAGGGTTTATGGAGGACTACGAAGACATTCAAGATGCTGTACTAGCTCATGTTAAAAACTATACAGCTCTATTCAAAAAACCCTATTTATTCGTCACTGGCCACAGCTTAGGCGGAGCCCTATCTACACATGCTGTAGCTCATCTGCTAGCCAAAGGCATTAAAGTCCATAAGTATTATAGTCTTGGGAGCCCTAGGGTAGGTGATGCTAAATTTCATGAATGGTTTAACAGAGTTAACAATAAGACCTTCGTTGCAAGAATAACTCATCATAAGGACTGGGTTCCTCACGTACCGTTTGAAGAGTGGGGATTCCAACATTTAAATAACGAAGTAAGTGGAGTTGGATGTAGGTATTCTATAACGAGGCCTTCACGAAATTCAAAGTGTGCAATGACAGTGGAGAGGATAATACTTGCGCTAACCAATACCCATAATATGAAGATCTGTAGAACAGTGACCACATATCATACTTCAGATACAACTATGCGGTGTAGGTTCTGTAATGTCAGTGATATCACATTAATTCTGGCAAACTTATTATTAATTACTTTATGTTTCGTGCTAACTTATTGGCTTAATGTTCTGTTTGTAGGGTTTGTATGGTGATTCGAACCACACTTTCTGTGTTCGATGGGCGAACTATGATGTGGAAGTCAGGATTTTGTGATTGAAGGTGTTTAATATATGAGGCTAGTTGAGGAGGAGAAGTAACTGAGTTGCCCTAAGCTATAACTAACTACGGGTGGTTTACTTATGCCTTTATGGCGATACTATTGAAAGGAGTATAAAGAGAGAGAATAGCAGAGTTCTAAAGTTAGAGGTACTTTAGACACAGTTCTAGGGATAGAAAGTTTCGAAAAGCATCTCCCTTTGAGTTGTTGTTGGAGAGTCGATGAAGCACTAATAGAAGACGTAGTTCGAGTGACTTATGCTAAACTTAGATCAACTTTTGGTAAACGTGGGGTTGAAGGTAGATTCCACCGTGGCCGCTTGTTTAGAAGAATACCCCAAGCTAAAACTACAGAATGGCTTTGTAGATATACTTTACACCCACCTTTACGATTCTTAAAGGGATGCTCAGTTATTTGGCTACAAAATCCACGAGTCCTTGATTACAGGTATTAACACAAGAAGCTCCAAGTTGAATATTGATGTGATGTTTTTGGTTGATTATGTTAGTGATACGTTTGAGGGTCACCAACAAGATGGAGCTGATTCGATCCCCATTGATAATATTGAGACGAGCCTCTTAAAGATAGCTGAATAGTTTACGACTTACTAAACAATCAGCCTGTCCCCATCGCCATCGAAGCTATAACACCTATTGTACTCAGCCGAAGAGTTAAAGTTTTTTGGCAAACTCATTGATTGTTACACGAATTCAGAGCCGCACTATTGGTTGGGGAAGTTATAGTCCTAGGTGTTAATAATAGTCGGTTAGAAATAAGCGTGAAGTAGGGCTGCATAATCTTGCATCACTAAACTGCAAGCGCCATTGGCACAGTCTAAACTAATAGAGAGACGATTATTCCACTTCACAATATCTGCTCCTTAGCGGAACGCTTCAATGGTGCACCTAGTTAAACTCTTCTTCATCTGTTCGGGGGTCATCTATTTGGTTATGTTGTTCATCCCATTTCTGAAGGATAGGCCTACTTCATTTATGAATTACAAATTGTAAATAATTCAGGGGTAGTAGTCGTACCGTAGTCTATAATTCGAACTCCTCTGAAGTAGGCCAATGCTTTCCTGAGTGAAATAGTGGATACTTAAGGATTTGATGAAGTTTAGGAGAGGAAATTCTTAAATCTCTTCCTATGAATATTACTCCCCCAGCCTTGTAGAGCGCCTAGGGAGGAAAGTCTAAACTAGAACTATTGATGAACTGTTATATTTGTTTCTAAGTCTCCTCCCCTAACAACTAACCACATTCCCCACTAAGTTTCAAACCATTATCCTGAGGTGGGTTGTGAGAAGCAGTAATCATTATCACTGCCTTAATATATAATTTACCGTAGGTACTCTCGACATTTGAGGTGCACAAGTACCCCATCATTAGACCGACTCGAAAGGTAGCCTGAATAATACCTAGTTTACTCGTTAGAGCTTGTAAGCGTGACCTCTGATGCCTGAGGGGGTAAGCTTAATATAATGTGGGCATGCAAGTAATTGGTTTTGTTATTCTATGAGTCCAATACTTGGGGAAGAAGACAGCGGCTACTTGTTCATATTGACAGTACTGTCGGAGAGTATTATACTTAATACTGATAGAACATTGAATAAATATATTTAACACGCTAAAGAGTTATGATGGATAAGCAAAAAATACAATTCGTGTGGTTAATAAGTGCTTTCGAAGACAATCGACCAATGTCTCCTCTAAATGGAGACTCTACGCCTTCCTGCTTTGTTATGCTAGAGCATAATCGTTCGGCGTCTGTCAGTCGGTCGAGAATTAGCCAACATTCAATAAAGCAGAGCAAGAAACCAATTAATAACGTGGGAGAAGTATCATAACTAAGTTTGAGAAAGTCGAAGATGAATTAAACACTTCCATCAATGTATTCTTTTAGTGCAAAATCTTTAGTTAACGAAAGCGATAAGAGAAAAAGCCTATGTTTTGAATAAACGAATCCCTAAATAAATGACAAGGAATAGACGGTAGGAACTAGTGTGGGGGGTTAGGAGTAACATATTTTACAGTGCGATAAATAGCGAGGAATGAGCAGGTTATAGAAGATGTTATCTGGGGTCAAGATAAGCAAAATAACCTCATATGGCTGTTCTCGTACAGTCCAGCCTAAGCAGAATTTAGAGTAACTGTATAAGCAGTTACAGAATTTTAAAATAGCAAACCCAAAGAATCGATTTTTTTTCTGATCATCTGTGACTGACAAATTACTAAAGATTAGCAACAAGTTTGCAAAAACTGGCTGATGAAAATACTATTAAGGGATATAATGATTAGCCAGCGACACTTTACGATCTAAGAGATTAATGATTAATATTATCCATATGCATAAGAACGCCACAGTAAACGCCCCAATAGGGTCTGGAGGGCATACGAGCTAAAATAGTACTGAACGCACCGAACCTTCGATAAACAGTAAAGCATCTTCTGAGGCCAGTACAACTAACGCCAACGATCGAAAATATGAGCCAGACTTATACTTCTAAGCATCTAAACCTAAGATTCCTTCACGTATGACGAGTAGTGACAAAAAACCCTTTAATAAATCTTCCAGCAAGTTGAATCTAAAACAGTCGGGAATCTAATTGATCTACTTAGCTGTCCACCGAAGAACAGCGTATGCTTTTAGGCTCCTCAAATAGTACGCAGACTAAACGAATGCTTAACAGTAGAAACAACCACAAGCAGACAAAGAGATAAGCAAGAACAAGCATTTTTAGGAGTCAGGGACATTAAATCAAAAAAAGTTGTTGAGGAGAAACTCCAAAGCAGAGGAACTGCTACAAATATTGCCGATAAAGTACAAGAAGAAGATGAGGAGCTTGATAGAAGAATATGAGATGGAGAGAGGAGAGTTTGTTGTGAGAATAAACTAATTGAGTATTTAGGTGTAAAAAAATATATCGGTTTAGGCCGATAATCACAGGTTACAACAGAATATAGAGAATTTGATTTTTGAAAGAGCAGAGATTCTTCAGAGCGTTGAGAATTTATTAAAAGCAGACTATGTAGATTTAAGTAGGATAAAGAATAAGCTTTTGAACTAGTTAGGCAGAAGAATGCATTAAATGGGAGGCCTTAACTTTGAGCTGACTAACAAGCTATAGAGGTTGAGCAACGAATACTTAGAGTTAAAAAATAAAACAGTTGACCAAGTAGCATTCACGAGAGACCTAATGAGGAATCAAAGAGGAAGCGACTCAAATTTAATTCTGTCATAGCCTTCTGAATGTGGGTCTAATTCAAATACTTCGCAAGGTAGGAACGCTAACAGGTTTCAGCTGCAAAATATAGAGCCTTCTATGGATTATCGAAGAAATAGTCAAAATTCTTATTAGAACAGAAGCATATCGCCCAGTCTAAAGAGTACTCTTAAAGTGCCTGCAGGTGAGAATCTGAGTACCAAGCGGGTGCGAAAGGGCGGAGTCAGATAAGACATATCTAACAGTGCGTCAGATGTCGAATAATAGTTTGGAAAGGAGAAAGTGATAGAGAAGAAAAAGTTAAGAAAGTTAGTAAAGAACATGACCCAGAGCAAGACTTCTTAGGGAAAGAAGGAGGCTCTGGATATTTTAGCAAATTAGATCGGACTAAAGCTTTAATAATCTGATTTTTATTCATTTTTGTGAAAATGTCAAGAAGCGGCCGACATCTAACTCATCTCTGTTGTTTTCTCGATTTAGGTGTAAGGGTGGTCGGGTTGCGTCGCTGAAATCTATGAGTTCATTTCCCACTGGATACCTGAGGCTAGGCCCTTCCTCATCAATAAACAGTCTTTAACCTCCAAAGTCACGAGAAGAAATATTTTCCCGAACCAAGTTGTTCCTCGAACCTGACTCTTTTGATCCTTCAGGAAGAAATATTGCTTCTGGAGTGTCCTTTTCGATTTCCATCTCAAGTTGGGGTTGTCTTGTGTAGCCTTCGTTCAAATGCTCTGCGGGGATTTTGCTCTTTTTTCTTAAAATTAATCTGTCTTGATTATCTTTAAACTGAGTTGGAACGTACTCTTCATCATCGATCTATCTGCATCTGCTCCTATCAACTCTCCTTCTTTCCCTCGATCTGGATCGCTCTTTTTTATAAGAGGCTTTGCCAAAACATTACTTTTTGCCTTTGTCCTTTTTGGTAGCAGAAATCATTTTTTTCCGAAATCGGTCGTAAGTACAGTGGCATTTTAACCCAGCGTACGCCATACCTCCGCAAAGCAGGTAGTTTTATGAGTAGCCGGTTTCAGGATTTTTGATATACTTTTGAACAGACGTAAGCATATTTTAGAGATCGAAGATACTGTCGTAAGAGTAAACTCTGTCGGTGCCATTCTTTAAGCACTTAAGGCAACAATCGCCTGCTTCGTTTATTGTATGAAGTTGGAAGATTTAGTGTTAGCAAACTGAACAGAATCGACTTACTCCAAATAAATGTTACCTTTTCTGTGGTAGATCGGGCATTTTCAGTTGGTTGAACATTTCGCACTCTTGCTTCATCCATAATTAAATCAGCTCAGTGGCATTCTGAGTAAACCTGATATTTAGGTGAGCTTAGTGGTTTATTAATCTGGTTAGGAGAGCTTTGAGGGGAAGATACTTGTTTGTGTTGCTCTAAGCCACTCGAAATATAGAAATAGCCTTTGGGACAATAAACCATCTAACAACAACAGCAGTACCAGATGGACTTCGAACCCAGTAGACATATTAGCGGTTAATGTGGACTAAATCTCGGTTGTTTTGAACAAACATCATAAAGCGGATATCGTTGGCTAGTAGGAAGCTAACGTCATTGGGAAAGTAGTCTGCAGTAAGTTACTATCCGTAGTCTTTCATGAGGGTTGTTTTGAGTTTATCAAGAGAATCTTTATGAAGGGCGAACCATTCAAGAGCCGGTTTGTTGTAGTTGATAACAACAGAGTTAAAACCAAAGCAGGAGTTGAGATTAGACCAGCAAGATTTGTTTCCAAAGCAAATAAGCTTTGGTAGAAATAGTGAGGGAAGAGGACTTTCACTGTAAAGCAGTGAATCAGAGTCTCGAAGAAATCCGAAGGCCTTATCATCATTGAACAGTTAATATTGGCAGTTTGTGTCGACAAAACTCTTCAAAATAAGTTTGGCCTGCTATTTTTTAGGCATCTGGCTTCTCTTAACTTAGTATTATTTGACAAAATTCGTGACAAGGCTAGAGAACTCTTCGAGCTGCTAGAGAGGTCTTGCGTAGCTGTGGAGGAGAGTAGCACCTCGTTAGTATATCATGTTGAGGGCGACGTCAGTGTTAGATTATTTGGTGATTCTGTTTCTGATGTATCCACACATCTCCAATTTATAATCTTCCCTTTGAGTTTCAATGACCTTGTTCTCCAGAAGGATGTAGTTTAGCATATACTTTCGGTAGGTCTTGAAGGCGATATCGCAGGCTGTGAAAGGGTCTTTGTTTTGTTTGGTAAATCTTCCGTTGATGTGAGAATTCTCTGGCATTCTGAGAACTACTTGACTGAACTCATGGTGAAAAAGAGAATTAAGGAACCCGCCGACCTCTGCGAGCTTCTTGTGGAGACAGTTGATGAGATTAACACAGCCTTTGAATTATTAGATCGAAGTAAGGCTATGGTAATATTTTTGAGCAGGAGGCAGCTTCTCAATAAAAGGCTTCACTCCTAAGGCTGTTTGGTGAGTGCGGTGGGGTTTAGCTAGAGTGTTAGCTCTATTAGCACTGGGCGTACGCTCAGTCGGGCGTTATTCCATAACAAAGATATGAGGCTTTGGTCGAGCCTGCTTTGGTTGCAACGGGGGAGGAGAGGTTGTCGGAAAGTGGGACGGAGACACAATAATGGATGGGGCTGGCGAAGGAAGACTGAAGTTGTCGGATATCATGGTAGTTAAGAGTATCAATTAATTATATTTAAGAGGGAGTTAGGTTAGCAATAAACCAGGTTGGGTGAGTTGGCAGAAAAGAGGGTCGGAAGGGTAGAGATGGTAAGTAGGAGTTGGTTTGGTGAAGGGGAATAGATTAGCTTAATTTATACAGTGATGAACTATGAGCAGACTATGAAGCAGTACGCCTTAGAGATAGAAAAGACAAAGAATAAAATCGAAATGTATATTGGTGGGGTCAAAAATCGTTCGGTTGTCCAGCAGACTAGGAATAACCCTCGTAGGATAGTTTTTGCCTAGTCTAGTGCGAATGGGATTTATAAGAATAGCGGTGTACTATCGAGAGTAAAAGCAAGGCCTCACCTGCGAAGCGAGCAAGTATGTTGTTTGACAGTGAGTCCCTAGCCAAGGGAGGCTGAAACTGGGCGCAAGGTATCGTAGAGTTTGGAATATTTGGCTAGCAAATAGTCGAGATCGAATAGAGATAGTGTGGTGAGGAAGCCTTCGGCAGCGAGTGTGAGCCAGTGTAAGTAGCCCTTGCCGGGGATAAATTATCAAGCAAACTACACTAAGAATTTAATCAGGCAGGTCTAACTTTCGAAGCTAATAAAACATCAAACCGAAGTTGCCAATAGATTGTAGGACATTCAGTATGTTCAGAAAGGAATAGACGAATTTCCTTATGGAACTGAACACTTAAAAATCATGGAGAGAGTAATGGCTCGCAAAGAAGCCTTAGATCGCAAGAACTAGCAGATTCTCCGAAGGTTCTACAAGGATGCATAAAAGTTCAAAAAAGAGAAGAGCACAGCGATTAGGCTCACCAACAGAAATCTTCACCTCAAACAACACTTACAGGTGCACTCACAACCAATAGTTTAGCAGATAGATGAGGCTAATTAGGAGGGCTAAGGGTAAGTGCAATCAATACACTAGAGTAAAGCTGGGTTAAGTTAACTAGGCATAACAGGTTAGATTATTGACCAGAGCAGTGTTATTAAATCCACAGCACCCCTCAACCCATAGTAGATAACACTAACATCTCCGAAGTATTCTCAAGTGGGAGCTGGAGGAGAATAAGTGGGAATAAGGATAGTGCCTAATGTGGCTGAGAGGAAAGATAGTAGGATGTCGAAACAGGAGAGGAGGTCATAGAGAGTGGATGATTTGAAGAATGTGAAGAAGCACTTGTAATTGCTGAAGCGAAGGAGGTATGAAAGAGGGCAGTAAGGGTTGAAGAATAGTGCGTTAACTTTGGAGTAAGCATCTTAGACTGTAGGAGGTGAGAAGGCAGAGTATCACACAATTTCTACTTGAAGTAAGGGCATCTGAGGTATTTTTTCGAACAAAAGCATTGAATTTCTATATCTCGCATAGTGAGTGTATTTGGAGTTTATTGCATCGTTGCTGATGTATTAGCTGAGCTTTAAGTGAGGATGATTGCAATAATTTATACAAATAATGGCACGAAGATTTTTCAGTCTGCTACCGACTAAGTATTTCGTTAAGCAGTTGTCTACTGGAGGCAGAAACTAAGTTCCTTTCGGCATCGCCAGTAAAATTGTACTTACATAGTGAGTTTCTTCACCTATCTAATAGGTGGGTATGTAATCGACCGTCATTACTCCACCCAGAAGCCGTCCCAATGGAAATAAATACCTATGTGATAATCGATTAAACTCGCTCTAAATGATGAGACTCTGTTTGTTGATGTATGAATAGTAAACTACATGTTGTAGAAGACAAAACAACTCATAGGGGAAGATTACACAGCCTATACTGTAAATCTGATGGGAAACACCTTGTGGGCTCTAGGACTTCTATTCGGGACTGAAGACCACAGAATTAGCTTTCTTTACATGGGGCTATCTCGAGGAATTGCCACTGTCCTCATGACACTGGCCATAGTCCGCTATTACAACATACGTATCGATCTTCCTCACGCACAAGATTTAAAGATCCTGCACGTTCGAAACATCATTATGGTTGCCCAAGGCACGATGTTTGCTTTTTGTATGAGATACTTACAACCCCCAATCGTATATACGATTGCGAATGCAGGACCGATTATCGTATTCATCATCGACTATTTGATGAATGGAGTAGCAGTCAGCCAGAAGCAGTTTGCCGGAATAGTGGTATCGTCGTTTGGCATACTGCTAGCTATTAACTCTCATATGGTTTATGCCTGGTTAGGCATAAAGGAAGACTCCGCTTCTTAGTTTAACTACGAAGATGTCTCTGTTAATACTAGAATGCTGGTGGCCCTGCTGTTTCTAATCATCATAATTATTTGGGCATACGCTATCTTGCTGACAAAACAACTAAAAAAAACCAACGCTATCCAACTCAATATCCATTTGGGAGTGCTGCTGATAGTTTTCAACGGACTGGGGGTGTTCGTAAAACCGAACCCATAGAATATTGGAATGCTTGATTCACTGTAGGTATTCGCAAAAGTTGGGCTACTACTGTCTTCTGGTTCTCTGCTTTATATTGCGAGTCTGTTCATAACTAAGAAGTCGGGTAATGTAACGATCGTGGGATTTTCAACAGTAATTATCGGCTACATAATTAGCATAGTGCGATATAGGTAAACACCGAATATGGTGGGAGTATTGGGTTCTGTATGCATCGGAGTGGGATTGGCATTAGTGCTGTTAAAATGATGGTCGCCAATTTTTATTAATATAATTATGTTCAACAGATACCAGCGTCCCACTGAGACTGGAAGGCTTTAGTTTTGCAAATGTGACCCTGCCCAGCTGCTCCGGTAGAAGTCTACTGAGTTCATGTTCGAGGGCAACTATGATCTTTCCAAAAGGAAGAAGCTATCGGTGTCTGGTACTGTGCAAAAAAGGCAGAAGAATTCCTTGAAGAAGAATCAACTGAAGCATAGTTAGCAGAAGGCTAAGGACAGTGCAGGTACTCCCAGCGAAAAAGATAGGCACTACACTTCCAAGGCGGTATCAGTGAACTCAGGTTTAAAGCCTCAAGAATTTACTGCTGAGGAAAATAAGTCGGGAGTAGAGAACCTGCAGCCCCAACTACTGAAACAGTTGACAGTACATTCTCCCAAACCATCAGTGCTTCAAGTCTTTAGGTTTCACAGGTAGATTCACAGGCAAGAAGTACGAAAGACGTAAGTGATGAGTCCGAAGCCTAACATAGTGTTTGTGAACAAGCCCACTGCGAAGCCAAGGCAAGCTGAGGTGGCAGTGAATACTGAGTGGAAGAGTTTGTAGACTGGAAGAGTATTGGGGATGAGCAGTGGGAACGTGACTACAGCAGAGACTTCAGTATCAGTGTGTAACGAGGAGATGAACCCATCGATTAGGAAGTCGAACACAATATAACCGAGAGAAGTGGAGAGCGTATATGGAGATGGGGAGATCGGAGAGGTATCTTTAGAGGAGAGTTTAGATGACAGCCAGTAAATGAAAAGGTCGGAAGTAATATCCCGTTACTATCCTGACTTTTCGAAAATCGGAATAAACTCATCATTATCTCAAGGATGATTACCATCTTATGTATAGTGTAGACTTCACTAGTATCTACTTTTCTGAGTCTAATTAAACAACATCAATATTGTTTGAGTGAGTTATGGAATATGCTTATCTTAGTTGGATCAGAAGGTGAGTGTTTTAAAGAAGAGATGGTGGTTGAGTTAGTGATGAATAATATTTGAGATGTTTAGTCTAATAGCAATAGTGTGTACTCTGTTGGGGCTAGTTGCGAGTTTGGTGTTGAACATTCTGATAAGGGCATCCCTGTACGACTAAAGTCTTAACTTCATCATCAGTTTTCAAGCTTCAAGTAATACAGCCCTCACTATTTTCCAAAACTTGGTATCACTGCTGGTGAACACAATCGTAGTGTGTGCTCTATTGGGGATAATTTACGTGAGCTTTCGTAGAAAGATTGCAGCAATAGTGTTTCTCATCTACTTTCTGATTAATGCATGGATAATGATGATAATGAAAGTATCCTTCGAATAGGTAAGACCCTTCTGGTACACCCTCAGCATCAAACAGCTCTAATGGGGGTGTCCCATAGAGTTCGGTAATCCTAGTGGCCACAGCTGGCTCGTCACCCTCATCTACGAACCTCTTATTTACGATTTTGTCGGAATAGGCTATTATGGGCTGGGATTTCTATTTCCGATCGTTGCAGCAGTTTTGGTGCCTATTTCTCGGATGTATTTGGGGGCTCATAGTGGCAACGAAGTGCTGATGGGAATGACTTTTGGAATAGGTATGTGTGTGCTTTACAGATATTGGCTGCAGTCAGTCCTCTATGAAATGCTCTTCAGAATACTTAGCGCAACCAAAAGACTCAGAGTTGTACTGATATTGGGGTTGGGGAACTGTGTGGCTTTTATTATACCTATACTGTTGTTTTACTTCAGTTAGAAAAATAAAGTAATTGACCCAGCGTATATGGCAAATTTGAGTCAGCAGTGTAATAAATAGTACAACATAACTGAGATTCGAGGGGGTCAGCTGGTAACTGCATCAATTATTATGATAGTCTTCGGAATCCTCTTTGGAATGCTAGTTGGGCAGGATTCTTATCGTTACTACTTTGGACACTGGAGATATATCTACAGAGGGAACTGCCACAAGGTTTGGGTTATTATAAAGAAACTGTTGGTGTAGATTGGCCTGATAATATTGCCGGTGGGATTACTGACAGTGATGGCCAACATATTAATAAAGGACTATTATGGATCTTACGCAGTTGCATGTGCAGGGAACTAAATAGCTGCTTATCTACTTATCGTTTATAGCGATCGCTTCATGCTGTACTTCGGAATTATCGAACATGTAAATGATTAGTAAGAAAATAGGCCAGTCAAATCAATAGAACTACCAAACTTACCTAAAACGCCAATCAATAGTTTCTCGATTAGACACAAGTACCCTTGAAACCATGATTTTTATCATCGGGTAACATCCGTACCATAACCATCCTAGTCATATATTTATCTATCTAACTCATTCCGAACATACAGAATCATTGTTCACACGAGGTTCAGTATGAGCGCGATCAGCAGGAGGGGCAGAGCCAGGTAGTTTGAATTGAGGATGTTCCCTGCGACGGTGTTGCTGGTTTGGTGGACGCCCTGGTGCAGGTGTTGGGTTGGGAGGTTTCTGCAGTGGGCAGCAGAAAGCAGAGCCAGGATGAGGACGAGCACGAGGAGCCTAGAGAGCATATTGTATAATTGATTATGGGCGTATAACGAGTTTAAACTAGGGAACGTCGGAGGATAGGATTTGGGCCTGTTGTAATATCAATAAATGGTTGCACGACTGCACTTGGAGTCGCAAGGCTCAGACTCATGAATAATATACGTATGTACAGACATGCCCTTGTGCAGCCCAGTTGTGATATATAATAGTTTGGAAACAAATGGAGCCCGAATAGGACCTCGGCTGCGAGGATGAATTTGAATTCTCGAACTACAGTATCAGCACCACCACTTAGAAAGCAGCCCCGACGATGCTTTCTTCGACAAGGTCGTCGGCGCACTCGAGGACATCGCTATTTCGGAGTCCTTCGAGAAGATGCAGCGCGCCTTCATGCAGCGGCATGCGAATGCCTTCGAAAGCTCGGAGGAGAACAAGCCCGAGTACATGCTCGTGTTCAAGAGCTACCAGAAGGAGGTCGAGCAGTACCTCGTCAGCGTTCGTATTGGTCTATGCAGAACTTGACTTCGATTGTCCCTGACTTCACCATGCAGAAGTTCTTCGAGGTGCTGGAGCCCAGGAAGGACCAAATAGACGAGCAGCTCCTCGACATGCTCACCAGTCTGTCGGACTTCCAGCAGTTCAAGGCCTTCATGGTCGACTTTAAGGAGCAGCTGGAGGAGGACGAGAGGATCAAGCTGCTCACAATCAAGACCAACAAGATACCCGAGAACAAAAAGGTCAAGGGTGCCAACACCATCTTCAACTCCGGCGGGTTCGAGTTCGAAAAGTCGCCCGATATGCTGCTGGAGGACTTGAAGAAAGGTCCGCAGAAGAAGCCCCCCAAGATGAAGCCCAGTCTGAACGTACACCAATTCTAACACAGGTACGACAGGATCAGTCCGGACAGCTGTAGCCTGACTTCCTGCTGAGCATCAAGCCCCTCAAAAAACAACAATGAATAATGATCTGACTGCCTTAAGTT